>PVKA01004057.1:17883-93108 GCA_004027165.1 Ctenomys sociabilis | reverse complement strand
GGGGTTTCTTTTATGTATATACTGTTGACAATTCCCTGGTTGTTGTTTATTGTTTAAGTTGACCTTTTTGAAAGTTCTGTGATTTAAATATTGTTCCTCCTAGGCTGTAATACATTTCCACCTTTCTTTTATCTTGCTTGTACTCTAATTTCTGGGTAATTTCCCTTGTATTATCTTCCATTATTACCATTGAATTTTTCTTCTGACATATCATTCTTTTTAGATGTTTTCCAAGCATCCTTTTTTACTTAACAGCCTGGTTTTATTTCTTAGCTGTAATATTTTATTTTGTTTCTCTATATGAACTTTTCCTTCTTAGAGCTTTGTGTCAACTACTATTTTTGTCTCAGTCTTTCATGTTAGATCTTTTCCCAGGTTTTCTGTATTTCTTTTTTCCCCCTCATTTTAAGCATAGAAATACCTCAGAGTGCAGCCAGACCTCTGAAAGCCGTAAAGGAAGAATACAGAGGTCGTGACACTTAGCACTCGATGCATTTATATTCTCCTGTCTGCCCAATTTCAGACTGCGCCTGACACATCCAGTGCAATCATCTGCTTTGCGGCCCATCGATAGAGCTCCAGGGCACGTGCTGGGGAGTGGTACGGGGCCCATGACTGAAGCCCTCTAAATAGGCCAAGTAACACAAGGAAAACACAACTCTGCACCTGCTAGATGCTGGATGCACTGAGTTTGTGCTCTCTGAAGTTGAACGAATTCTAGGAACAACTGAGGTTAAGTGCAGGAAGCATTTATTGAGAGAAAGAAAGCATCTGTCTAAGAGGAACAGAAGGAATCTGGCAAGCACTAGGTCCTGAGTTCAATTCCCAGTACCTCAAAAAAAAAAAAAGAAGGGGTCCCTTGTGAGTGGCCCTGGGAAACCCACATGTCAAGGAGCTTTACAGAGTAAAGCCATGAGGTAAGACAGGTGCAAAGTGGGACAAAATTATAATTAATAAGATTACAGGTGCCGGTGCTTAGGTACTGTTGATCTAACAGGAAGTCCCAAGGTAGATGTGAGGTAGGCCAAAACTGTGGTCAACCAATAAGTGGGCAGGACAGCTGCTTGGCAACTTTGATTAAATGAGGATCTAATGGGCAAGTGAGACACAGAGAAGCACACATGCAAAGGACAAGGGCTCTCCTGGAAAGGGCGGCTCTAGGCCCCCACCCAGGGCAATCCATGCAACGTCACTACCGTCCATCCACCCTGAGGAGAGTGTGTTGGGGTGGGTAGACCTCCACCTCTCGGGTTTCTGCGAGTGTACCGGCAGCCACGGTTGCCTTCTGCCCTGACCTTCAGGGTCCCAGCCACATCTGACAGCCTACCGTGCTAAGTATCTCAGCTGTCCATAGTGAGAGGGCATCCCTGTGTAAAGGATGAAGGGAGATGCCTGGATCCCACAACCCATCCAGCACTTGCCCCAACCTGATTCAGCCTCTGCCTTCATGCACCTTCTGGAGGTGCCAGCTCCTCACCTTGTGCACATTCTTGGTGTTGAGTTTCTTCTTTGTCTTCTCTCTGAAGCTCACTAGCCCCAAACCAGCTTATTTTCTTAATGACCACTTCCTCCTCCTTCCCCACCCCAGTCCTGGATTCCTTTCTTGCACGTGCAGGGGAGACATCAGTCAGCTCCTTATGTGTAACTAACCTGCCCCTCAAGCTCCACCCCTAGCAAAAGCCTCAGCTTTCCTTGGTCTCAGGTCAGAGGGTCCACCACCTCCCAGACATCTGCTCTATGTTTTCAGAGTCAATGAGGCCCTCTTTTATCTTTCCCATCTCTTTACTGGGTCGCCGAAAGACCTAACAGCCTGTACTTTGCCTGCCTTGACCCTCTTTCCATTGCATACCTGAAAGCCTGGCTTCTTAGACTGTGCTCCCCAACTTTGGATGCTCATTTGTTTTCAAGGTTCCGACACTGATGTCCTGGGCTTCACGCAGTTCCCTTCCTCCACGAAGCATGCTGACACACTCTCCTCCAGGCTGCCGGAGCGCCACCTGCTCTGCACAGCCTTCTGGGTGCCCTCAGGAGGTGGCTGCGTCTCCGACCACTGCCCCCCCCACGGGCATAACCCACTTGCAGGGCTGGGCTGGCCCAAACCCTTGTCCACTTTATCACCATTTCTCCCCCAGCCCCCAGCTTTGCCCTTCATCTCAGAGTAAGAACTTGGTAGACCTTTGTGAAATGCATGAACCTGACTGCTGTCAAAGGACCTAATTTTCAGTTTCCTCTCTGGAGACCTGAGCTGGAGAGGACAAATGGGAGGCTTCAGGGAGGGGGAGCCTTAAGAGGCAGGGTGGGGTGATCAGCCCCGGATGTGAGGCCTTACGGTCACTGCTGGCACCCCAGCTGAGCTGCACCAGAGCCTCTCTCGTTGCCGACTCCCCCAGCGTCCCACTGGACTCCCCCAGCTGGCGCCACTGTGCAGCCTGGGGCAGGTCGGCCCGCGGCCCTCCAGGGGCCTCGCGGGTGTCTGCGCTTATTGAACGGTGTAACTGAAAACTTATCATCTTAAAAAAGAGTCTTATTACTTATCAAATTGAAGCTATGTAATATAGAATTGGGATACACAGGCTGGGGAGATAAGTACCTGCCTGGCAAGCACAAGGACCCAGGTTCAATCCCTGGCACCACACGTAGCACTGGCCCTGGGATCCCGGGCATGGTGGAGCACACCTGTAATCCCAGCACTGGGGAGGCTGACACAGGAGGATTACTACAAGTCCTAACTGCACAGTGAGACCCTGTATCCAATAAATAAATAACGATTTAAAAAAATTAAGAATTGGGATTTACACAGCGTAGAATCTGACCAACACCAGAAGATGCTAGAATAGGCTGCTATGCCTGTTTCAGTTAAAAGTAACATATTAGCTTACAGCAGTGACAGAACAAACACCTCCAACTCTGCAGCAGCACTCCCGAGCTCCAGGTACTGTCTCAGCCTTGGCTTGGGCTGAGAAATGTAGATAGTTCAGTGTGTGTCAGTCCGGTTTGCTCAGGTATTGTACGGAGATAAGATGCGAAGTAACTGTGCAGCACAGGTTCTATCCACAGAAAATTCTGCTAGATGCCCGGTATACTGATTAGGAGCTCAACACTTAGAATGCTTGTACTTGAGCAGTACTTATGCTCACTTAAGAAAAAAACCCTGACACAGTATACTTGCATGAAGGCAGGAGTAAGTGTTCACCTGACAGTAGGAACACTATAGGCAGCTAAGTTATTTAGAAATTGATAGGTTTCAGCCCAACTACGAACCGCTAAATTATCATGGCCCTGATCCAACATGGCTGAATCCCCAGAACAACAGCTTGTCTTCCCAGAGAACGCTTCCTCCTTCTTTCTCATCCCAGTCATGGATACAGCTTCCTCTTACCTCTCCCATGCCATAAGGGAGGCTGCAGTCAACTCCTTATTTGTCACTGAACCTGCCCTTCCAACTCCGTCCTCAGCAAAAGTCTATAAAATCTCAGGTCAAAGGATTCCCTACTTCCCTCAGATCCTTTCTGTGTCCTCAGAGTTAATAAAGACCTCCCTCCTTTTTCTTTTACTTCCGCTTCTCTGCTGTGCTGGAAAAACCTAACAGCAATATTGTAGGCAGCCACACTCGAAGGGTGGGCTTTCGAGGTCAGTGCAGAGGACAGCTGTTGCTGGAGGTGCATTCGCTGAAGGCCAGTCCTCAGGATAAAGGGGTGACTCCATGCACATACTTCTAAGGAGGAGCAGCAGGCATGGATGTTTTAAATGTGTGCCTTGGGCGGGGGACTGATTTGTTTCCCTATTTGCTTCTGTGTGATCAATACTATCCAAGCAGTTGTACTTGTAATCTTACAAGTGTTTACAACTTTAAATTTTACCAAGGGTTACAGAAAAGTCAGATTCACCAGTGAATTCACTCAGCAGTGCTCAGAGAAGAGGAAGGAGCTTTCATTTAGCCAGCTGGCCCAGGGCGGGTGAAACTAAATTCTGAGCCCCAGACCTGGGTTAGGGAAGTTGTTATATAGAGCTTGTGGCAGGAAAGGGTGAGCCAAACAAAGGCAGCAAGTTTACAACTTTGGATATTTGACAGGCAGGTGAATCAGGTAAGGGGAGGCAACTGGCTTAGGAAAGGGAAAGGGGGGATGGCAGCAGGATGCAGTAAGTATTGTACCTAGTGCGTAATGGTAGAATGAAGTGAGAACATAATTTCACCTGATGAGCAGGCCTCAGGGCTGAGCCCTTGGGCTCGGGAGGTCCCAGTGTGGTTTATTTTTCTGTCTCCACTGGTTCACTGTACTTTTATCCCGTGTCACACCCATCCTATGCTTTTCATTGGATCAATATTACCTAAGCAACTACATCTGTCATCTTATTGATCTAAAAGGGTGAAATTCCTAGCCTGCAAGGCACCTGGGATGAGTTGGGGTTCTCTAAAACCAAAGAATGAATTTTAGAAACAAGGGCGGTTAAGAGCAAAATGCATTTATTGGGGGAAAGAAAACTTCTGTCTGAGAGAGGAACAGAAGGGGGACCCAAGCAGGTTGCCTGGGAATCTATCATTTCTAAGGATTTTTATAGAGCAGAACCATGAGGTGAGGCTGATCTGAGGTGGAAAACATGGGAACTTGCATATGAGGTAGGACAAAACTATGGTCAGCTGAGAACACTACAAACACAATTGCTCAGGTCTAACTGATTACATTGGGATCAAGTGGGGAAGTGAGTCACGTGGCAAGTGGCATGAACAGGGGCTCTTCCTGTATGGATTGGGTTAGTGGCTCTTCCCAGCTGTTTGTCTCTCTCTGTTGCAAGATATCTTGTCTTCCACACTGGATCCTTCTGAGGGCCCAGCCCTCTCTGATTGCCAGTAGTGTTTCTATCTGACTCAGCTGCCTACAACATTATTGGCTGGTTACAGCTTCCCCGTGAGCCCACCTCACTTTGTGGCTTTGCTCAATGAACACCCTTTAGAAGCAGAGTTAGTGGACAACCTGCCTTCTTGGCCCCTTCCTGTATGTCTCCCACAGAACTTTCTTTCTCTCAATAAATTCTTCTTACTCTCAAACTGTTATTCCTAGAATTCATTTCTCTATTTTAGAGAACACAAACTTGACCTTCAGGCATGTCCTGTGTCAGAAAGGACTGAGCAGAAGGATTTCCCTCTGAAGGTTACACAGCCTACATGCTGAAAGACAGGACTTTGATAGAGGGCTCTGTCTGTTCTGGAAGAACTTAATTTTAAGAGTAAACAAAAAAGAAAATCAATGTTTAGTCAAGTGGTCAGTAGACATTCATGCAAGACTGGGACACCCAAATAAAGGAAAAAAGTCTAATTAAACATTGAACACCAGGCTTCTTCTTAGTGACCTCTAAGCAAATCCATATACGGGAAGATTCAGTGACTTTAATAATGCTTGCATAATTGTTTTGGGAAACTAAATTCTCTGCTAATGGCTTTAGATAAAATCAACTATAAATGGCACATGAATAGACAGGGAATTACAGAGAAGCTCCAGCCAAGGGAGAAGGTGACAAATCCACCCACTGTTTATCCCCCAGAGGATTGCTAAGCCCCCTCCTTTGCTCTTGCTGCTGAGGTGGGCACACAGAGATGAATAAACAGCAGTCTCCATGGAAGCGCACTGATTAATGGTGGACCAGGGAACCACGAGGGACTCAGTCACCTGTTCAGGGGAGCCAGGGAACTCAGAGAAAGGGGATTTGAGTAGGGCCTTGAGAGTAGATTGACCAGTCCAGCAAAGAGGAGCGAGGACGCTCTGAACAGAGGGACCAGGGTGCAAACACCAGAAAGACAGACAACATCCAATCTATGCTGCAGAAGATGAGGATTTTTATTGGACTGGGCAACAGGCTGGCTCACAGGTGTTGAGCTGAGTCTGCATGGGCAGTTGGGCCCACAGGAAGAGGCCTTTTGAATATGGCTTGCTTGTTTTTAACCTTGAGGGAACAGGGAGGCAGTGGAATTCGATATATTTGGCAAAGATAACTAATAAAATTCTGTATTTAGGTTGAGGGTAAAGAGGAACAATAAAGGCCTAAATAAAGAAGATAAAGGCCTTCCAAAACTAGTTCTGAAGGTGACGTCCTCACTTTGATATTGTGGGACAGTCTCTCATACCCTAACTCTGTGTTTGTTTGTTTGTTTTTAAACCAGGGATTGAACTCAGGCCCTTGCGCTTGCCAGGGAAGCATTTATTCCCTTGAGCCATCTCTCTGGCCCCTGTGATTTTCTACTGTTCAGACATTCCTTTCTGTTTTTCTTTCAAGCGGCCACTAGGATGTTAGCTTGGGAGCCCTTTCTCATCTCAGGTGCTTATTTGATGGCTGGCTTGAAGATCCTGGTCGCTGTCTATCCACCCTTCTGGATTAAGTCTCCTAAGAGCTTTGAGAAAGATGCCTTGCCTTGGAGATGCAGAGATGTGCTGAGGACAGAGCTGCCACGTGGATACCCAGGGGCTTGGCCTGTGAAAAGACTTCTTGATATCTACTGGCCTGGGGTTCATTGACATGGCCTTTAAGGATGAAAGAGACATTACACTGTGTGGCTCCTATAGCCCTGAGGGAGAAGCCAGTGCCCTGTGGACCTGTTGGGAAGTTTGGAGGCAGTGCACATCTCATGTGGACACGCTGCTCCAGCCCATTCTCCACGCATTTCTTAGACTTCCAGGGTTGAGTAGGACTGACCACCTGCTTCATCATGGCCCAATGACAGCAGATCCAATGGTGCCTGAAGTGTCAGAGGAAGGTGTGTGTGTGTGTGTGAGCTTTGGCACATCCTACAGAGTGAATCTTGCTCAGAGTTTTAACAATTTTGGAGCAAAGCTTAGGGTCCTCTGTAGCAGATTTTTCTCCTCTTCAAAAGCATCCTCAGGCATAACTTTGGGAAAGCTACAAGCAACATAAAGTTGGACTCTTGTGTATTAAACTATCAAACTATATGAGTTATCAAGTTATCAAGGTACCCATGTGGTGGTACCATGCTTAAAGTTGGGTGTGGGCAAATAGCCCTTCATTGTCAAACAAAATTACTGTATGTAAGATCAGACTCAAGCAAGTCCTAGAGACACAGTCAGTGCATCAGCAAGTGCCCCAGCTTGTGCCTTTATCTTCACTCACTTCTTGCTGCACCTCTGGTCTCATGAGGAATTCCTTAGGGCCAACTAATGAAGCAAGAACACAGCTGAGGTCTAGTTTCCAGGTGTCTCCCTTCATGCTGGCTCACTTTTAAGGAAGAATGCTGCAGGACTACAATTCTGCCCTGAAATCCTCAAAGCAGAGCACTTGGTTGTTTATTTTTGTTTAAATTTTTGAAATCTTTCATTTATCCATTTATGTATTTGGTACAGGGTCTCACTACACAGTGTGGACTCGTGGTGATCCGCTTGTCACAGCCTCCCCAGTGCTGGGACTACAGGTGTGCACCCCCGCACCTGGCTTCGGCGGCTGCCTTGGCACCAGGCATTGAACCCTGGTCCTTGTCCTTGCCAGCAGGTGCTCAGATCTCCGAGCTACCTCCCCAACCCCTGGTTGTTTATTTTTGCCTGGAAGAAAAATATGTCCAGAGACATGGACGCACTCCATGATCCATGTGCTGTGCTTAACGCTTGGGGAGCAGTCAGAGATGTGCGTGTAACACAACCAGAAAATCAGTCATGAGACACTCTGAGGAGGAGGTACACGGATTAAGCTCCGTGTGTGCAAAATACAAAGATGTCTTGACCTGTGTGAATGCTCAGCAAAGGGTGACGGTAGAAGAGAAGGCTTTCACAATCACAGGGAAATCTGCAAGTGAGTGAATATTGGTGTCTGCCTGAGCTGCTGTCCTAACCAAATGAACCACAGAAAGTGGTCATCGAAGAAAGAACGGAAGTTATGCCTGGGCTCAGAAGCACAGAGCCAGTGAGCACAGCTGTGCCAAGTTCTGGCCTGCCAAGACTCTCAGGTGGCACCTTTCCCCCTGGAAGTCTTGCTATTTACCCGTGGCAGGGTGATGCTTCAGACCATTTACATCATGGAAAAGCTGAAGCTTTATTTTCACCTGTTCCTCTGAATAGGGGCTTGAATATGATGATGCTTCTGCCAAACTCGCCATCCAAGGCCGTCTTGGACCCAGGTCTTCTATACAGAATGCCTTATTCAACAACATATACTTCACAGCATTACCCCTAAACAAGGAACTTATTTTATAACAAGTGCATCATGGTTGTGGGCTCATGTTCATTGAATCTTCTGGTCTTAGATGCTACTTATCTTCCTGGAGCAGCTGGCTTAATGCAAATACAGAGGGACCACACTACAGTTGACCATGCTGTGACCATGCTATGGTTTCCTGTCATAAAGCTCAGTTATTGGGCAACACTACCAGAGACTGCAGTAATGTCCTGTAGGGTCATGTGTATTATATCAGAGATTAATAATGACACTAATTCTCCCATAGCTATAATTCAAGGAATCAATACAGCAGTGATTATGAGAAATGTTGCCTCTCATTCCTGCATGCTTTGACTGATGGTTTAATTTTCAAGAAAGAAATAATTTCTATCAAGGGTCATAATAAAAGTTTTAGCAAGCTTAGATTAACACTTGGTTACTGTGGAGTCTGTATGCTATCTAACCAGTTGGTCAAAAAAGCAGTTGTTTTAGGTCTGGGCAGGGAATCCTGACTATTTAAAAGAAATCGGATTGCTGATATACCTTGGAGAAAGGAGAGTTTGTTTGGAATGAGGAGGGAATACTTTGAGGGTCTAAAAATTACTTTGACGGTGGGGAGATGGCTCAGTGGAATAAGTGCTTCCCTGGCAAGCGCAAGGGCCTGAGTTCAATCCCCAGTTCCACCAATAAAGAAAAACAAAAACAAAAAAAAACTTTGAGGGTCTATGGTGCTCATATGAGTTATGATAAAATTTAGTAAAAATTGCAATTGATTTTTAATGGAGGGACTAGGTAAGGTACAGATCTTCACAAGTCTTAGGAAATGAAAGTTTTTGATTAGAAGATAAAGCAGCACTTGCTGAGGTGATTTCTGGGGGCAAAGGGACCACGGATGGTTCATAGAAGAAGAAAGCTAGGAGCACCAGCTGCCAGCTCCCAATCGCTTACAGAGATAAGGAATGCTATAGTTGTGAATATTTTCTCATTGTTACCTCAACTTTCTTGTACCAATTATCAGCTGACCGCTTTTCTCCTTTTCTTACTCCCGTATTACCTGGAGTTGACAAGATGTGCTCATAGTAACTCTGCTGATGGCTCAGTGTTTAATCACAGGAAAGCAGAAGGGGAATGTGACTCAGAAAAAGGAGATTCTCCCAGGGTGGTAGTTTGCATTTCTCTTCTGGGGGAAGGGATAATATGCTTTCAGTTGTGTAATAGAACGCTACATTACATGAGGCACAAGTGTGGGTGTCCTTTTGTTTTATATTGAATCTGCATAAGAAAACTATGCATCAATGCCAAGATGAATGGGAAAGAAAGGGCTAGTTCAGGTTGTTCTGTAGAATGTGATTGAGAGGCTGAGAACCTCACTTCACATGATCATGTCCCTTGTAAGATTTTAAGATAAAGTTTACCAAAAGAGAATTTTATGAGGTCTGAATATGCAAGTGTGAGAACAGTAGCCTTTATTCTTTGGGTGTCTAAGAGGCCAATGTGGCAAAGAGGAGGCGCTCTTCTTCCAAACTGTGCCCTTGCAATTAGACGCCCTCCTGCTCCACGAGGAGGTCATTGGGCATAAGTCCCAGTGGCCACGCACAACTTCCTGTGGATTTCTCCCCAGCCCCTCACCCTGAGGTCTCACCTCGGTGGC
Source organism: Ctenomys sociabilis (assembly GCA_004027165.1). Taxonomy (NCBI): domain Eukaryota; kingdom Metazoa; phylum Chordata; class Mammalia; order Rodentia; family Ctenomyidae; genus Ctenomys; species Ctenomys sociabilis. The sequence continues at coordinate 83,303 of PVKA01004057.1, read as the reverse complement.
CCAATATATTGCTTGCAATGAGTTGCTGCTCTCTGATATGCAGCAGCATTTCTGAACCGCTCTACTCTGAATCTCCTCTTTCCCTCTGGACTATTGATTATCCATTTCCTTCCATAACGAGGTGAGGCCTGCTTCTTGCTATCTGTCCTTTAGCTGTCACAATCACAGTAATGGCTAGGCTGCACCAAACACATGCTAGGCTCTTGATTTCCATGGAAACCTTTAGAATATTGAGGTGAAGTGGATGACTAAGCCAGTTTTAAATAATTAAGAAGGTTTTCTGGGAAAATGTCATTTTCCTGAGAAAATTAATGTAGACAGACTTTGAACGTTTGAATTACTGAAGTGGAGAGAGAAAGAGAGAGAGAGAGAGAGAGAGAGAGAGACTAGGACTATGTTTACGTTTACTAAGTGTCAGATATTACCTTAAACTTACTGAGGCAGAAAAGTGAGTTTATTGGCTCAAATAGTCTGGAAGTGCAATTGTTCTTGATGGGTTTTGAGCTTGGCTGAATTTAAGGGCTTATACACCTTATCAACAATCGCCATACCTCTCACTTCTGCTTTCTTGATTGGTTTCAGTCGCAGAAGCCCTCTAAGAAGTGGCATAGATGAGAATTAGCAGTTTTGGGCTTATTTCTAGCAGCTTAGTAACACCTGTCAACCAAGAGTTCTCTCTTCCTAATACGGCAGGGAAAGTGCTCAGGCTGACTTGGCTGATGTGTCTTGGGTCACATGGCTGTGTCTCAGTGATAGTTACGGATTTTATTTGTGAAATGTAAGGTTGGGACAGATCCCTAATACATTCAGTCCTCATGTATCAGAAAAGCCTATACAGAAAAAGGAACGTTCTGTTGTGAGGATGCTAGGGAGGTAGCATCAGTACCTTTCTGTCATATCACCTTATGATGTCTAAAAAAAACTCTTTTAATTCATACATTTCCACCTTTATCATAATATAAACACTGTTCCTTTGTAACACAATGTGACTATAGCATATATGGCAAGAAAAGCATATTTGTCTCTCTCTAAAAAGTACAAATGTATTTTGTACAGTTCCACTACACACCTCCAAATCAAGGTCTTTGCTTTGTGCCAGTCTAGGACATAGTTTCTCATGGCCCAGCTATTGATGGCCAAGTGGTATATTTGTTTAAGCACATATAGCAACTATAGTATGTCACGCTGGAGTAATAAAAAATCATATAGAATTTCAATATCTTTCCCATTTGGAAGTGAGAGGAGGGGGAAGCAAGTAAGCAAGGGTTTCCCTCTGCTGGGATTACTACTTCCTGTCCTAGAAGGACAGTGAGCTTCTTGATCAGCCAATCTGTCAGGAAGGATTTCACTAGATCACTATCTTCTCTTGGCCACCTTTGTTGTGGACATTGGGAATGAACCCTATTCTGATGGGTGCCATTGGCGAGCACACCACTTCCTGTTAGTAGAGTTTGGGTAGTGCAGGAAATGCTTAGGGTTTGAGCATGTTCAAGCATTTGCTGGAAGCAGAAGTTTCTTACAACCTGAAGAGGCATCCAGATAATTCACATTGGTTAGTGCCATTAACTAATACCTGTGTTGCAGAAAAACTAATAAACAAAGTGGAAGACTGTTTGCACTGAGGATTTAAAAGGCAGATTTTATTATGCTAGTGGGCTGATGTGAACCAGTTTCAAACTATCAGCCACGAATCAGCTTAGAGTTCAGTTGAAATACAGTTTACAAGCAGGAAGGAGAAGGCTGATGGCAGGTTATTATGTGATTGGTTATATGCATTGACTCATATGCTGCCAAGCAAGTGGATTTACTTAAAAGGAATTGTTTATCCTAAGGTCGGAACATTCTGGGAAGGGGGTGTGAGCACAGCAGGCGGAGCCCAAGCGTCCTTGGCTGGGCCAGCATGTTCTGGGCACCAAACACAGAGTCCTTGCGGCAAAGCCTGAACAAGCCACATATGTGGGAAGACATAGACACTGCAGCTGGGTGTGGTTGAGCTGACCTGGCTGGCTGTGTGGAGGGACCAGCAGGATGCGCATAGTCCAGCTTAGCAGCCCAGCAGTGTAACTGTGTGAAGGCAGCAAGAGCATAGTCACTGGCTATGAGCTGAGTTCTGACTTTCACGAGAAGTGCCCACGAGTTTGCTATTCTACGATTTTGCCCTCACAACCGGAGCCTGAGAGGATGTCAACTTACGGCCTCGAGAATCTGTGCTTCCAGCTTCTTAGTGGTAGGTCATGTAGAACTACCCACATTTCAGCTCGGAGCTTAAATGTTGATGGCAGTGCGGGGAAATTGTTTAGAATCAGGCATGATAATTAGTTTTCTCCACACCTCCAATTGGCCTGTCAGAGAACACTTTTTCAGTGTTTTTAAATTAAGATAATTAGATTGGTTTTCTCCTAAAGTATCTTAACATTGTCTTTAAGCGGAGCATAGCACTCAGGTTTCTTGGAGAGGGTTGACTCCTGGATCCTACTCTTATTTCTTATTGTCAGGCTCCCTGGCTTGCTTTGTCTTGGAGTGGAGAATTTTCCTTTTTGATTTTCAAAGCTCATGGCTATTTGGATGTCAATTTTCTTAGATCATCAGATATAAATCAGCAAGCTTTTGACTTCGTTTGCTGTGCTTTCACAGGCAAGCTTGGGTGAATTGCCTAAATGCATATTGGGCAACTTGACATTTTCCTACCAGTTCCCCAAAGCCCTGGCCTCAGGAGACACATACCTTGACTGAGAAGGCACAGTGGGTCACAGTGTACCTACTGCTCTGTCGCTGTATAGCACAAAGGAGAATATTTGCTCTCTGGCAGATAGGAGCAAAATATTTACTACCCCACGGCCCTCCTGAACTTGGCCAACACAACACTTTGAGATTTGTCTATAGTTTCTTCCACATTAGCCAGGACATTTTATGCAGAAAATAAACAAACAAGCAAGGTATTAATTGATTCCTGAGTCCGAAAAGACCTTGGCTAGAAGCCTAGCCAGCTGTGAAGATGTGGCTGATTGAACAGTGTCACCAGGAACCTGTCTCTCTATTTCTACCCTTGTCTTTCCCACAGCTTTCCTTTCCTTTCAGGTAGGATCTGCTACAGTCTGTCCCACACATCCATGGGCAACACAAAGCTTGCTGTCTTCTGATCATTTGTATCTTCCAACAGTTTAGCAACTCAGTTCAGCTCTGTGCTGTGGTTTGGGTCGGTTGGAGCAGGCTTCCAAGGGTAACGTCCTAAAGCCCAGTGTGGTGGTGGTGACAGCAGCAGCACCTTAAGGAGGAGCGGTGCAGTGGGAGGAGATTCAGTCATGGGGTGGCACCCTCAGGAGAGATGAAAGCCACTTTTCCAGGGCTCTGGTAGCTCCTGTGAAAGTAGGTCATCCTAAAGACTGCGTGCCTGGGCCAGAGCTCTCTGGCTTCCTGTCTCACCATGCGGTCTCTCCTCACACATGCCTACCATGAAGCCATCTGCTATGTTGCAATGCAGCCACATGGCAAAGTGCATGCAGGCACCAAGTTCCTGAATCTCCGGAAGTGTGCTTTCTTGCAGGGTGTGTGTATTATCAAGGACCGGCCGCACCTGTTCTGTTATTACCCACAGAAAGCAGATTCAGACGCTGTCTCTTTTCCAAAATTCCCATGCAAGGTCCTGGACTGACCTTGGCCTAAATCAGGTCACATTCCCAGCCCTACGCCTACCTGCATTGGGCTTTTACTAGACAAGCTTGGCCCACCCATACTTTTGAAGATGGTGGTGGAAGAGGTTCTTGAAAATAAAATACATTCAATTACTGTAGAATGGGTCCAACTTCATGTCATCGCTGTCATAAAGAAGAGCAGGCTGGGAGTCAGAACATTGATGGAGACCGTCAGGAAGTGGCTCTGAGCAGGATTTGTACTAACCAAGTGGCTTCTCATGTTTGCTTGTGATTTTGCCCAAGCGGCAAAGCAGCAGGCTCACAGTAAGCGGACCTGGGTGAGTCACTGGTCCCCGCTGAGGCCTGTGAAGTTGGGAGGCCTCAAAGGACAAGAGAAGGTCAAGCTGAGGACGTTTGGCTCCAGCCCCAGTTAAGGAAGCTGCAGCGGTAGCCGTCTCACTGCTGCGGGGCAGGCCTTCCTGGGGACGACACCGTTCCCCTGCACAATGTGATGTCTCACTTGGAGAAGTCCCTCAAGGAGTCCCAAGACCTGCCGGATCCTGCATTTTCTTCAGTATTCCCTGCCTTTGTTTGGAAAGCTAATAAATATGGGCCACCCGGAGAAGATCTTGATCCTTCAAAATCGCAGCAAATCTCCTAGAGGGCTTTTGATCCTCCTGGGCGCTGAAATCATGTGTCTCATTTATTTAAGTCTTTGACATCCACTCAGTAGGGAGATTGTGGGCCTGACCAGTCTGCAGTAACTAGGGGATAACATTAATGCGATGGAACATTATAAATACAAAGAGCACTCAAAACAGTTTGATATTATCCAATATCTGTATGTAACTTGTCATCCCAAGAACCTTAACTAAATAATTCACTTAGTGCCAATGCCCTTGTGTTACAGAAGCAGAAACCAGGCTGAGAAAGATTCCACATGGCTGCATATTAATAGAGCTGTGGTTAAACTCTATTTTTGGCATAGTGGTAAATGTTCAGCTATTTTCCTGTTAGTCATTTCATTTCAGAGATTCTTCTTGTAGCAGTATCAATACTCTTACAAAGTTAGACTTTATCCAAATGCCCAGTGTATAGAGGTTGGGTCCAAAAATTAGGCTTCTGTTTTCAAAGGGAGCATTGTATCGTTGTAAAGATACTTTCTGAAAATGTTCAATAATAATATACTCGGCCGGGCGTGGTGGCGCATGCCTATAATCCCAGCACTTGGGAGGCTGAGGCAGGAGGATTGTTGTGAGTTCGAGACCAGCCTGAGCTACAAAGTGAGCTTAAGGCCAGCCTGAACTGCATAGTAAGACCCTGCCTCAAAAAGACCAAAAAAAAAAAAGTAATAATAATAATAATATACTCATGATGTTAAATAAAAAACTGGCAAGGATAAAAAATTATATACAAATCATGATCTCACATATGAAAAATTATGCAGAAAATACACAAAATGTACGGAGTGTTTCTGGGCTGTACAATTGTGACTGATTTTTTCTTTAAAATTTTGGTATTTTTCTAAGTCTTTCATCATGGATTACTTTCACAAACTGAAAAGTGAGTTAGTAGGGTAAGATGCTAGAGAAAGCATCATCCTGGTCTGCCGTGCCGAGCCGGGATGCGCTGAGATGCGACTGACACTGCAGGATCCCTGCAAGTCTGATCTGTGTAGTCTCAGAGACCCTGTAGGCCCTGCACGAAAAAGAGAGAAAAAAGAAAAGAAAAAGCAGTCTGAAGTAGGGAAACATTGACGATATTTCTCACCTCTCTTTTATTAAGCTTATAATATATTGTCTCATGTATTTTATTATTATTTTTTTTTTAGTACCAGAGATTGAACATGGGCCTTCCCGTTTGCCAGGCAGGTGCTTATGCCCCGGCCCCGCTTTATGTATTTTAAAATTAATTGTAATTTGCTTCCCTTTCTGTCCAAATAAATGGAAAACTCCAAGAGAAAATGAGACTCAGGGGAGCAGACGCAGCCTAGTGATGTGGTGTGCTCCAAAGTGTCTCTGGGCGCCTTTGGGCCGATTTCTAGAATCCTTGGGCTCATTTGCTTCTTTGTGCACTTGCTTACTGAACACTGAACCACTTCTCGTGTGTCAAGTGCAGTTCCAGACACAAAGTGTGTAAGAATTAAGGAACAATGGACCAGGCGGGGGTGGGGGTGCGGCGGGTGTGTGGCGTGCCTGTAACCCTTGTACTTGGGCGGCTGAGGCAGGAAGGTTGTTGCAAGTTTGAGGCCAGTCTGGATTGCAGAGTGAGTTCTAGGCCAGCCTGAACTGAGTAGTGAAATCCTGTCTCAAAGAAAAAGGGGGGACTGGGGAGATGGCTCAGTACAATAAGTGCTTCCCCGGCAAGCACAAGGGCCTGAGTTCAATCTCCGTTTCTGCCAAAACAACAAAAACAAAAACAAAAACCAACCGAAAACCTCAAGAATCCCTCCAAAACAAAAACAAGCCAAAAAAGATGGTCCCATCTTCAGGTCTTCAAACCACACAGTACAGCGGGAAGCCCAGCAGCGACTACACTGCGGCACTACAGGCACGTGAGCGCTTACGCAGAGAGTACAGCCGCCGGCGCTCGAGGGCCGGAGTGATTCGCGGAGAGGAAGGAGCACAGCGAGCAGCCTGAGTAGAGTTCAAACTACAAGTAGAGGAGGATTAAACCCTCATGCCCTGCGCACATTCCTGGTGCAGTAATTTAGGTTTAGGAACAGGGTTGCAGCAACTTTGAAGAAAAGGAACATGACAGAGCTTTCACTTTGAATGTGGAATTTAGATTCATGCTGTGTTTTGTTTTATTTTCCCTGAGGAGTTTATAGTGGTCAGTGATCCTGGTTTTTTTTTCTTTTTTCTTTTTCATAGATGATGAAGCGTTTCAGAGTGTATAAGGGGTCAAATCAAGTCCAAATCTGAATCAATCCTAGAAAAAAGGACCCAAATATTATCAAATGTCAGAAAAAGGGCTAGGGAGACAGCTCAGCAGCTCAAGCACCTGTCTGGCAAGCACAAGGTCTTGAGTTTGATCCTTGGTACTAAAACAAATAAATAAACAAAAAAACCAAAAAAGTGAATGAAAAATTACAGAAACAAACATTGAGAAAAATGGAGGGATTTCTCTTTATTTTATTTTATTTTTATCTGGCTGGCCTTGAGCTCACTCTATAGGTAGGCTGGTCTTGAACTCAATCTTGCCTCAGCCATCTGAGTGCCGGGACTACATGCTTGCGCCACCATGCCCAGCTCTCATTTTAAACAATTTCTTCTCTTCTTATTTTTTTAAAGACATGAATAAAAATAAAAAATAAAAAATAAAAAAATTGGAGAAAAGGGATAAGACAAAGTTGTTAAAGGTTATTTTAGGATATTATTAAAGGAAAGAAAATCTCATGAGAAATTTAAAAAATACTATTAGAGCTGCCACAGAATCTGGGTAGAAACAATGAAAGCCAGGAAGATGCATTCTGCTTCACCTGTGACAGAGGCTAGGGGGCTATCACCAAAACTGCATTTCAGGCTCAGCCTGGGCTTTCTCCTGGGGCCTGACCAGAGAGCCAGCCTTGCACTTGGCACTCAAGGAGGAAGTTTGCCACATACAGGAAAGAGCAGGGCTGCAGGTGCTTGTGACTGCCCTTTCCAGCTCCCTCTCTAGGATTATGATGTCTACGTGTTCGCAGTGGAGCTCACTGCTTTCCTGGCCCACACAAATCTTCTGGCCTTATCTCTGACAAGGGATCACCAGACCCATTTTCCTGTTGCCTATGTGCCATGTTGCTGTGTTTTCCACTTCCCATAGTAAACTCTTAGCCCCATTTTCCAGGTTCCCTCTGCGTCCTCTGTCCTGCTTCCTTGCTGGGGTCCCTTGCCTTCCGGCTGGGCTGCGGTGCGTCACTCACACCTGCTGGTCAAGGGCAGCCCTCCCTCTCTGCCCCATCACCTGAGCAGGGCCGGGAGCTCAAGGCCACTGCAGTTTCCTAGCAGCAGACTCACCCAGGTTGAGTGCCGCCTCATACTTTGCCTCAGTTGTACTGAAACTGGGCCTTGCACTTCACCCTCAGTCAGTTCTGGGCTTCCGTCCTCTTCCCATTCACCTGTATTCTCTCTTCTCTGAGTATCTTCCCTTTTCCTCTATGCCTGCCTCTGTAAAGAGAGATTTCTTCTTTGGAGCTTTTTCTTCTTTGAGCTCTCACCCTATTTTGCTTTTTAAGGCTACTTCCTTTGACCCATCTTCTATTGCAGGGACATATGAAATACGTTTTTATTACATCATTAGCTTTTTCCAGAGCAGAAATTTATTTATCATCTTTATAGGCTTTCATACCATGTTAGATACTAAGGAAACATTTGTCAAATTGCATGAGCTCTAATTAATAATAAACAACAAAGTAAAATACTGCCTGTACATAAAATGTAATACAAAATTTGAGATGTGTCACTTCCTAATGAAAAGCATTATACAACAAATTCAAAATTATCCTCTAGCATTTTCTCCAGTCCCACATGGTAAGATGAAGCACATGACAATAAATATCATTACTGAAAATAAAGTCCTAACCTCCACGTAGTCCAGCATGGCGAAACCTGAATGTTCCCATGCAAGAACTCACATCAAATAAAGGCACGTGTTACTCATAACCAGCTGTTTCTCATCTGGAAAGATTAAGCTGCAAAGAAAAGACACAGTGTCTAGACAGATGATGCTATCAAGGCTAGGTTGAGGCTGGAGTTGCAGCTCAGTGGTAGAGCTCTTCAGTGATTTTCTTTTTTTTTTTTTTTGGCGGAATCAGGAGTTGAACTCAGGTCCTTGAGCTTGCCAGGGAAGCACTTATTCTACTGAGCCATCTCCCTGACCTCTCAGCGGTAGAGCTCTTGCTGAGCATGACAGTGGCCCGGGGTTGCCTCTCCAGTGCTCAACAAATAAGTAAACAAAAACAAAACCGAGTCCTTTTTAGCCAATAAACTTGACACATCTCTTGTTTTAATACTTACAGCAAAAATAATTTTCAGTGAATTTACACATACTAAAATTATTTAATCACTGTTTTATATTTGACTTCTGAAGTAGCCCAACATTCTCAAGCTTGTATAGCATGCTTTTCCTCTCCATGAAAATCACTAGAAGTTTCCATGTGAGTGTTGTTGAATTCAAGCACTAAAACTATTTGCGTCAGGAGTCTTCTTTTGGATAAAAATCATTCAAGTGGAGACTAAGCAAGGAAAAGACTTCCATTAGCTTTGATTCTGAAGTACAGAAAACAGGTAAAGTTCTAGAAATTTGTTGGTTTTGATGGGTGACTGGGAGGTCTAGAAAATGGTTTAGGTGTGTGATTGTTTTGTTTCTTTCCATTCTATGAAAGGAAGGTAATCACTAAGCCCACTGGCACTTGCTTTTTAAAGTAATTAATTTTATTTGTTACATTTTAGAGATAGGCAGGGGTCATATTTATCATGTGCTAATAATGATATTATTTGTACCGGATCATGGTCTATCCCAACTCTTTCATTCTGTTCCCCTCCCCCCAATCCCTCTTCTCCTCCTTACTTGCAGAAGTTTATGTCCATTTTTTATTTCTTTTCTCTTCTCCATTCCTACCCCTCCCTACTTTCTCTTTCCCTTTAAACATTTTCTTCTGTTTCACAATACCTTTTATACATTTTGGTCCTTATTTACACTTTCCTTTTCTCATACCAGGGAAACAAAGCAATATTAACACGTGTTTTCAATTTATCCTACTTTAGAGTGTGGTCTGAAGACCCATCTGTTAATGTAGAAATGTCTCAAGTTATCCTTTATGAGTGACTAGTACTCCACTGTATAAAAAACTCACATCTTCTCTATCCATTCATTGGCTGATGGGTATTTGGGTTGTTTTGAAGATTTAGGTATTACAAACTGTGGTGCTATTATAAACATGGGTGTGTGGAGAACACTTTGGCATCTTTTCAATTCTTTCTGGGAGGTATCGAGAAGAGAAATACCTGGGTTGAATGGAATCTACTTTTCATTTTTTGAGGCATCTCCACACTGATTTCCATGGTGGTTGGACCAGTCTACGCTCCCACCTACAGTGGAGAAGTGTCCTTTTATCACCATAGCATTTGTTAGTGACCGGCTTCTTGACAACAGCCGTTCTCTCTGGAGTGAGGTGGATGCTCAGTGTTGCTGTAACTCGCATCTCAAGAGAGCAATGATGTTGGACGTTTTTCAAAGTTTTCTTTGTCATTTATTCTTTTTCATCTGGGAAGTGTCTATTACTTTTAGACGCTCATTTTTGAATTGGGTTTTTAAATTTGGGAGGTTTGAGTTTTTTGAATACTTTGTATAAATTGTTATAGTACTGAAATTGTTATACAGACCTAATACAATCCTTTTTTTTTCTAATGCAATCTTGATCTCACAGAATTAAAAGAAAGCAGTCTTAAAATTCTACATCTCTTAAAGCCAGAAGAGATGTAGAATAGCAAAAACAATTATAAGAAGCAAAACCAATGCACGGGGCATCATAATCTGTGACTTGAAATTATACTATGAAGCTGCTATAATAGATGCAGCATAGCACTAGCAACAAACAGACACAACAACAATGTCCAGACCTAAAGATCAGTGGAATGGATTAGAAGATGCAGAAACAACTCCAAATATTCCGAGTCACCTTATCTTTGCCGGAGGTGAAATATAGCTTCTATATGATCCCGGGAAGACCTGAATTTCCATATGCCAAAGACCAAAAGTAGATCCATTCTCTCACCATGCACTAAACTAAAAATGGATAAAAAATCTGAATGTTAAAACACAAACACTGAGTCTGCTACAAGAGGAACCCTTGAAGACATAGAGACAGGCAAAGCCATGCTGAGCAAGACTTCAGTCACAGGGCTGGGGAGATAGCTCAGCTGACTAAGCACCTACTCAGGTAAGTGTAGGGACTGGGGTTCAATCCTTGTACCACATGCTGTGCTGGCCCTGCCCATGGGCCCACTGAGTGGGCCACAGAGACGGGGCGTGGTAGTGCATGCTGTAATCCCAGCACTGGGGAGGCTGAGACAGGAGGATTGTTATCCTGCACCAAATACATAAATAAGCATGCAAACAAACAAACAACAACAACAAAAAAGTTCAATCACATGGGAAATAATAGAAAGAACCAATAATTGGGATATTATCTTATAAAAAAGCTTTTTCATAGCAAAACAAACCACAACAGAGTAAAGAGACAACCCTCAGAATGGGAAAACTTTTTGCCAACTGTTCCTCTAACAAAGGACTAGTATCTTACTTACATAAAGAACTCAAGGCGCATCAGACTCTCCCCTTTCTCTTCCCCATGCTTAAGCTATCCATTAAGTGAATTAGAAATAAATGCCTCTGTTGTGCTTTTTCTCATTCTCTCTCCCTCTGAGAGCAGCCTGCACCTTCCTTTGCACATTCTGACTTGTTTCTGGCCCTGCCCACCTCTCACCCCAGGGGCCAGCTAAGTATAGGGATCCACCTGCTCCAGCTCTGACTGGGCCCAGCTTCAGCTCCAAGGGGACTGGGTCTCCCTGAGTGGTTGCCGCTTCCTGCTTCCCAGCACACTTGCTCTGTTTCATTTTTTTCTTCTTTAGATTGCATCTGTCCTTGCCTCCAAAAACATAGAGAATGGACAAATGAGACAATAATTTATTTCCCTGAATTGTGCTGAATATGCGGCTGAGCACAGCCTCTGGGCACGATGTTTTCCTCTCTAGAAGGCATGTGGCTTTGGCTGAGGACGAAGCAGTCTTCATTATTCCTGTTGCCTGGGCTACCAGAAGGTGAAAGGCACAGATCCTCTGTCACAAGCACTCAGCCTCCTCCATCTGACACAGGCTGCTGACGGCCTTGAGTCCCGTAGAGATGGGAGCCTTTGCTTGTGGCACAGGCAGGGCATCTGCTCAGTCTGCATATAGCCATGGTTGTTGTGTGGAAGTAAAACAGCTACCAGAACTGCCAAAAGGAGTGCAGTCACTCTGTGATGCAAATGTGAGCTGCAAAACGTAACAACAGCAGTGGAAATGGGGAAGGGGGCCTGGGGCGAAAGAAGGGAAGCAAAAGAACCAAGATGTGCAGTGCACAGGCGCCTCTCCCTGAGGGATGTGAACAGCATTACTGCAAAAGGCCTTGATAACATTTTAGAAATTAACTGCTGCGTCACACTGTGCTTTGGAAGAATGAGAACCATGACATCATTTGCCGGCATGGAGGGCTGGCTGGTCAGAAGCAGTTTCTTGGTTTTGAAAATGAGGGTCTCCTGGGAGCGCCTGTTCCTGCTCAGCGAACTTCTGCTCCCGTCCCAGTGGCTCCGTGCTTGTTGCTACACTGCTTCAACAGCGTGAGAGCTTCCGCCCTGCCTGGCGCCTGCCAGTTGCTATGAAAACCTGGTCTGTCGAACATGCATCCCTGAAAAGAAAGAAAGGTGGAACGAAAGGCTGCTACAGGGCCTCAGAGAATCTGAGTACGCTTGAGGGGACGATCTCAGCGCGGCACTGAATTTAAGTAACCTATGATGTAAATGTGGAGAAAGTGAGCAGATCGTTCCGATTTCTAGAACCAAGACTAGGGGTCTAAAGTGGCTTCTGTTTCGTGTCCTACGCAAATGTCATCTTCACTGTGTGCTCCTCTTTTAATTGCTTGAGTCATCTGTGTGTATTTGCCTTTACTGTTTTTTTTTTCCAGTTCTTCTTCCTTATTATATCTTAATCCACTTTTGATCACAGGCGACAAGTCTGATCTGTGCCAGATGTCTCTGACTACAGGGTAAATATTCCTCAGTAAGTTCTGTGGGGAAGTCATGTCTTTCTGCATGCTACAGACAAAGGTCTGTCCTGGCTTTCTGTCTGCAGGGGCAAAAGTGGTGGGCGTGGAGTGTGCAGGGCAGGGGTGGGAAGTGACATCATTCTAAATTACGTTTATGCCCTTCTCTACCCACGCATGTGCACACATGCACGCGCGCACACACTCTTTCAGTGCAGATTTCCTTTTGCCTCAATCAGTAAGGCATTGGTAGTGGCTGCTGGAAAGTGTCCGTGCCTTTTGATGAAAGATGGGAAGACCTACTGCTTGCTTTCTGTTTTCTTTAGGAAACTCACATGACAACAATGATATCCTAACAAAAACCAAAGCCCTTGAACAGCAAGGCTTTGGTTCGAGGCTTTTGGCTCAGCCCTCAATGTATCTCCTCAGGATTCAGTAGTTTTTCTTCACCAAGCAAGATTTAGTCACACTTCAGGGCTTCCTTGTTTCCTCCCATTAGCTGCCAGAAAAAGAGAAGGGAGAGACAGACAGACAGACAGACAGACAGACAGACAGACAGAGCAAGGAAGAGGAGGAGAGGAGCAAGATGCTGATACTAAATAACCCCAATTGCAGCCCTGTGGCTTTGATCCAGAGGAGATGGATTGGGAATGATTCCAAAGGGCAGACTTCGCTAAGTCATTCTTGTGCCAGAACACGTTGCCATTGGATCCGGAACCCCATTCTGCTGAGCCACTGACATTAACATTTGTTTGTAAATAGGTTCTTCAGAAGTTTCAAGCTAGGGTTGCACTGCCGGCCAGAGCCGGCCAGTCCAAAAGACGGTGGGACTTGCTGGCTTTTCTAGCGCCTTCCCTGTGATGATGCCTGCTTTCCTCGTGGCTATGGAGTGCACTCACAGGCAGCGGAGTCCCTTGTCCTGCTGTAGCAAAGGAGCCAGTGGCTGTGTCGCTTGCTGTTACATAGAAACATTGCTAATCAGACACCCTCCAAGGTCGAGACTTTGACTTTTTGTTCTCTTATGTATCTCAAGCCACAAAAAGTACCAAACCATAATAATCACTAAGTAATACTTATTGAACAAAAAACTAAAAATCTGTACTTATTCTTAGATTTTGTTGTCTAGCTTTTGTTTTCCTATCCTCATACTCATTTATTGAGTACTGATAAATAATGAGTAATATGAAAAGGTATAGCTGTAAAATATTCTTAGTCAATATAAAAACACTTCCAAAATAGATGTTTCCTTTCTTTTTACCATTTCTCTGAAGTAGGTTGATTATATACATTGATGTTTAGTTTTATTACTTCATGTGCTATAGAAATCAAACCAACTAAGATAGTGAAGATTATTTGGAACAAACCAATAGAATATTTATTAATTTTGTTTTCAAAGCATACTGAAGAACATTTTATTTCTACCCTGAAAACAGAAATATCCACATTGTTTTTCCACATTATACAGACAGCATAGTGGTGAGACAGAGGTGCTGTGGTGCTGGAATGGAAGGGCTCACGCATTCTCAAAGGCAAAATTCAGGTGCTTATAGGACTGAGGATTTTACTGTAATAGGGACACAGACAATAAATCACTGAGTCACTTACTAATTCCGATGCAATTGACATTTCATTCCTCTTTATGATTGCATGGGATTCTGTTGTGTGTGTTGAGAAAAATATTCAGACTCAGAAAGACAAACATTGTATGTTCTCCTACAGTGTGGAATTCAGATGAAAGCAACAGGAGTAGAGGTGTGAAAGGGGTAATAGGAGGGATTTGTGTGAATCAAGGTGCGTGAACCGGTTCCCCACATGAAGCCAGGGTGCGGGCTAGCGGCGTGCGGGGGCATTGTTATGAGGCCACGTCGGGCACATGTGCAGCTCTGCATTCACCTCTCTCTGCAGCCTGTCCTGCATTTGTTATCTCTTGAATTCCTGAGTATAGCCACTCTTGCTGGGGTGAGATAGAAGCGGAGTGTTGCTTTAATTAGCATTTCCCTTCTGGTCAGCAGCACTGAACATGTTGGCATGTATTGCCTGGCCATTTGTGCTTCCTCTGAGAGTGCTGTCCTCTTCAGCGGGCCATGTTTTAACTGGGCCTTTAAATTTGGAGGATCCAGTTGTTTTGAATTCTTCATATGTTCTAGATTTTGGTCATTTATCTGATGAGTAGCTGGCAAGAAACTTTCTCTGTTCTATGGTCTGCCTCTTCACTGAGGAGGGAAGGGAAGGTTTATTTATTTATTTATTTACTTTGGTCTGAGAAAACTTAATCATGGGTAAGGAATGACCCGTCATTACTGTCTCCGGGTGGCTGCTCAAGGGCTGGCAGCAGCTGTGGAAGAAGATCGATGGTGTGTGCTTACGCACAGGCGGCAGCAGCCTGGAAGGAAACGGCCTAAGAAAGGGAGGCCATGGGAACGCTCAGACCGCTGCGCGTGTTTAAGGCCTCAGGGCAGTCTGCCCGTCATTCACACTTCCGTGCTTCCCCAAGCAAGTGCCCTTGTATCTCATCTCCTTGGAACACCACGTGAATAAATTAAATAAAGATTTACATCCATAAGCCAGAGGATGAATACGTGGTCAATACAAAGTAGAATAACAGGTGGCAGTTACCATAAATCTTAGCATAACGACCAAGAGCGGGTTTCCATCCTGGTACTTTATTTTGGCATAAAGTAGCTCACTACTTTAAAGGCACAAGACCACGCTGGAGGCCTACGAGATAACGATTAACAACTGATGGAATGGGTTTTTGCTACATTCCACACTGAAGGAACATATAAAAAAAAAGTTTGAAAAGTCAAACTCATTGACGTGGAGACCTAAATGTGGTTTTCAGAATGAGCAGAACCACAGGAGGGTTAAATTTGTATGTGAAATATTTTGTATGGTCAGAAATGTGAGCTTCATCTGACAAGAAAATATTTTAAAATAGAAGGTGGAAATTACATTTGAGTGCCTGATTCATTTGCACTTCTCCCCCAAGTTAACTTCAATAAACATCTTCTCCACCAAGCGCTATGGTCAGTAGGAGCTTGGCCCACTCACCGAGGCGAGGCCTGTGCCAGCCATAGGCAGCCAGCCACGTGGCCGGGCAGCTTCCAGTTTCACTCGGCTCCCGTAGAAGTGACTCCAGTTTTTCCTGCTTTCCTAATGGTTGGCTGGATTGTTGGGCTAGTGTTGAAGGGGGCCGTAGATCATTTTATTTCACCTTTCACAGCTGGAGATGTTTAAATCCACTCAAGTGAAATTAAATTGTGCAAGTAAATATTGTAAGTTAGCCAAAGAGCAATAGCTAAAACCCAATTTTTAAACTTGTAATCTGGTATTTTTTTTCCACATGACTATCCTGCTCCTCCAAACACTCTGTTAAAAAATTATTACAATTATTTGAAAATACAGTTATTGAACTACTAGGATGGCCATTCCTAATGCTCTGGGGGCTGTTGATTATGGCCCTGTTTTAACAGTTGTGCTACGTACTTGTAAGCTATGTCTGGCACTTGGGCTTCCTTTGCTCTTTAGGTGTTTTTTAACATTTATTTTATTTTTATTTGTGTATACTTGGTACAGGGCCTCACTACACAGCTTGGACTTCCAGTGATCCTCCTGTTTTCAGCCTCCCCTGCACTGGGATTACAGGATTACCTGCAGTTGGTCGCCGGCTCAGCATGTCCAAGGGTGGGGCCGGCGTGGCTACAGGACCAGTTATGGACCCTGGTCCCTGCACTTGCCAAAGCAGGTGCTTAGTCTGCTGAGCTCTCTCACAAGCCCCCTCTTTAGGTTTTTGTTTGTTTAAAGATTATACACTTGAAAACTTGTTCCATTAATTATTTTTTAATTTTTAGAGAATAAAAAAATAGTACCAGAATTTCACTAAACAAAACGATAGGAGTTCAACAATCATTAAACTGCATATTGTTGTCTTCAGTTAGCTGAGTTCCATTCTGAGACATGAGAACTTGGAACTAGAGCTGATGGAAGGTGAATTCTCTTGGATAGCAGCCCTGCTTTGCCACGCTTGCGTGCCTCGTAGCCAGCAGAACAACCGTACACTGTAGATGTTTTCTGAACTGAATGAACTTAAACAAATTGACAGGGTTTGTCTTGAACTGGTGCTTAGCAGTCCCCTACTTGGGAAGTGCTCCATCTCCTGCTCAGCGTGGGCAGATGTGGTGGGCAATGACCAGACACGAACTGTCGTTTATTGTGCAGGGGAAGCACTGCACAAGAGCAACTTATATTCTGCCCTGGCTGAATTTTTATTATTTGGGGCACAATTATTAAATACAGTCTTGACACTGTCATAGTTTTCTCATTTTGTGTCAGGGTACTGTGTCATTTATTTGTAGCTGTTCTGTCCAGGACTGATAGGACTGTGCTATGAATTTCTCTACATTATATTTTCCTTTTTCTTTTTTGTCCTTTTGCTTCTCAAGCTACAATAACTTCAAAAAATTTATGAATGTGTGCCATTTTCAAATAAAATAAGAGGCCAAGAGCAGAACAGATTAAAATTTAGAGAGCCACTTATTAGCTGAGCTAGCACCTGATCAGCCGCACTCCACCCAGGGAGGCGCTAACCAGCAGTGAAGCAAGTTCTGGCCAGTCTTTTAAAGTGGAAAACCACATTCTGGTCTGCAGATAAGATGGGTGAGGGAATGTGTGTGTGACATTCTGAGAGAGGAGGAACTTAATCCTGTGGGACTTGACACAGCCAACAGTCTGGGCTGCAGAATTTGGATGCTGGTATGTAAAGCAACCAAGGTCAGGGTAATCTCGGGGCTTTAGGAATTTTTTGCAGTCCTGGAACATTTTTAACTGTTGAATTAGATCAGGGGGAGGGAGACCATTCCTCAGTTACTTGTTCCTAAACAGCCTTAAATAGAGAGTGAAATCACATTCTCTAGAGCAGATAACAGGAGGTGTAAGGACCCTAATAGTTTCCTGTAGTGACGGGACACAAACAATGTCAGCTAAGCCATTATGAGGGGATGGGGAGATGCACAGGCTCATCGCTAAAGGAGAGGAGTCTCCACAGCGTGGGCAGCCATGGCTCCATTCTCCTCTTTGGCATTTGGTGAGCAGTAGACTCACCCATCTCCTCCTGGCCAAGTCCCTGCCCAGTGCCACCCCTGGCAGCACTTGGGTGATGCAGCAAATAGGTGAGCAGTGCTGTGGTGCGGGGGGGTGGACCTGGTGGACAGGGCAACGGACGCACCTGACGAGCTAGGGATTTGAAGCACGTGAGAAACCACTGAAGAGCTCCACGTGTCGGTGACAGGCACAGCTCTTCCAGGGAGCCGCACATTAGGGGCCCCGGGAGCCGTAGGAGCGCCTCTTAAAGTGACCTTCCTTTGGCACCCTTGTGGGGTGATGTTATTTTAGTACAGTATTCATTGTTTGTGACTAGAAATAAAATAAGCAGCTTCTTTTTCAGATAAATAAAGCAAATGTGCTTAGTTTTGTAGCTTTACTTTTGATTTTTTGTTTTGTTTTTATGTATTTGGTACAGGGTCTCACTATGTACCGCAGACTCATAGTGATCCTCCTGTTTTCACACTCCCCAGTGCTGGGATCACAGGCATGTGCCACCGCGCCCAGACTCAGTGGCTGGCTCAGTGGGCCGTGGGGGAAGGCATGTGGTGCTGCGGATTAAGCCCTGGTCCCTGTGCTTGCCTACGCAGGTGCTTAGACTGCTGAGCTATCTCTCCAGCCTGAAGAAGGCAGCTTTAAGGGAAGCTTGATTACACACCAATGTTTAAAATTTGAAAACAAATGAACCATGGAATGTATTCATTGTTTGTTTAATGTAAAAAGGACTTTGGAAACACATTACCCAATAAAAGGTATTATATCCTTATATCGATTTTGTTTTCCACAGGAGGGGAATTTGAGACATAGGGATATCCTTACTCTAAGCCAACATAGGTCGTACAAAGTGACACCACGCGTAAGTTGCTTTTGCACTTCGTTACTCTTCTCTCCTTGCTGGGACAAATACTCGACACTCAAAATGAAGGAAGGAAAGGTTTATTCAGCTCATAGTTACTGGAGGGTTCGGTCCATACTCAGCTGGCTCCAAGGCAGAGGGGCACAGGGCAGAGAGCATCAATTCATGGCAGTGGCAAAAAGCAAGAGGAGCCCAGGGAGGAGCAGCAGCAGCAGTGGCTACGGAGAGAAAATCCTGCCTCTCCATCTCTCTCATCTTGCATTCAGGCTATCCTCACCACGCTCAGTGCAGCGCTCACACCCCAAATCCCAGCAGCACGAAGACCCATAATCCCAGTAGATCATGAGTCAATCTCAGACTTTAGAAGTCCCTGCCCTGTGACTGCATGAAGCCTTGGGGGACAACGAGGCACAAACCATAACATTCACTATTAAAGAAAAATAATAATAAAAACAGAGAATAATGACACAATTCAGGAAAAATGATTACAGTGTTTATCACGAGTCAATTTAGTTTACAAGACAATGTCAAATTGCTTCAAATTCAAATTAGATATCCTCAAATAGAGCTACACATTTTCTTTGGAAAAGTTCAGAGATTTCAGTATTGCCTATTCTGAAATACTTTGCCTTTTGTTGTTTTTATGCTTAACGTACAGTTTAGTGGGTGGGCGAAATAGCTCAGTGGACCAAGCGCCTCCTTAGGCAAGCACAGGTGCTGGGGTTTGATCCCAGCACTGCATGTGGTACAGGCCCCACTCTGGGCATGCAGAGTCGCCCCTGAGACCCGGACTGGTGACGCATGCCTGTAATCCTAGTGCTGGGGATGCTGAAAACAGGAGGATCACTAGGGTCTGAGCTGTGTAGAGAGACTTTGTATCAAATATATAAATACATAGTTTAACATTGCTGCAAAACAGAAAAATGTAAGTAAAAATCAGAATCAGAGATAAGAGGATATTTAAACATATATGGCAGAGACAGTACACAGAAATGTTAAACTACTGACAAGGTTGATTATAATATATATGTTACTGAGGTCTGTGACTGCCTCTAGCACATATATCATCTTATTTTTAATTTTTTTGCTTTTTTGGACTCACAGCATTTCATTAGCATCCGAGGAACAGGAAGCTCAAACTCCACACTAAGACACGGAACATGCTGCTGCTTCGGGCTCAGTACCAGCAGACTCTCGTGTCTCCTCGCTTCCGGGACGCCCCTGCCTCCATCACCTCTTCCTTCAGTGCCTTGAGATGAGGCATATACTTTCTTTCTAGGGCATCGTCCATGGGTGTGTCTTTGGGGCCGTCAATCCATGTTTCAGGGATGACACCATCAGTTCTAGGAAATTCAGGTTTGGGAATAATTCTTCCTGATCTTGTAGAGACTCAAACTCACTCTCCTGCCTCTGCAAACCTCCACTCAACCTCAGTGGATTTCCTGTCCATGGGATCCACAAGTTGACCTGGTTGTGGAGCCAGCTTCACTAGGAATCATGGTTCCCTGAAAATCCTTGGTCCTGCCAACGTAGTGGAAATGTGGGGCAGCCCCCAGGGCCACCCGATTTCATCACTGGATGACTTCAGCCATGTTGCCCTTCTTCCCAGCGTCAGTGCCTTCTAGGATCTCCACCACATCCCCACAGAATAGATTCCAGTCTTCATCAGAGATGGGCTCTACAACTACAGGCGCTGCTGGATCCCTGGGCAGCTCCATTCCATAGTGGTGGTAGGGAGGCAGCATGACAGGGAGGCGGTGTGACCTTAATTGTCAAGTCCAGCAGGGCAGAAAGAGGGGGGCTGTGAGAAATCTCACCAGTGAGACTCAGCAGCTTTCCCAGCTCTCCGAGTGGAGCAGCCCTCAGCTCGCCTTCTGCAGCTCAGCCGGACCTTCCTCTAGCAAATATATCATCTTATAATGAAGCCTAATATTTGTACAAAGAAGATGTGCACAATGGCAATTTTACACCAGTGTAATTCACAAGGATATGGTGAAGTCAGTGTGTGGGAAGGTAGCAGTGTGAAGTTAAGATCATATGCTTAGAGCTCACACATTTTGAAACTTTGTTCTATGTTTACAGATCTTAAGTTTTTGATTAAGTTATTTCACTTACCTGTGCCTCAGTGTACAGTTTTGTTCAAGGCAGTAATACTGTTTTGAGGAGCTAATAATGAGGTAATAAATACAGGCTCAGCAGGTGCTCAGTAATTAGCCAAACTTTGGGTTTTCTCCTTCCTGGGGAAGTATACAAAGGCAGGTAAAATGGGAAGTGATAGCCATTTATTAGTGTTCTGAAATAAAGGGTGAATTATTATTATTAGCTCTGTAATTAGTTTGGTGAATGCAGACATCAAAGAGATGAGAGTTTAATCTCCACAGTGAGCACTTCAAATTTTGAATAATGGCAGAGCAATTAGAAATTTCCCTTGGAGTGGTCTGGCTGGGGGCGAGGGAGTCCAGAGACTGAGCCATGGCGAAGCGTGGGGAGCAGCTGCCGTGCTGCTGTGTGAGAGCTGCACCTTCCTCTCAGAGCTGCCCGCCCCAGTGGGTGAGCCCTGCAGGAGGCTTACTTAGAGCACGTGAGCACACTGCCGTTGCCAATTTCTTAAAAACCTTTTTTAGTGCATGTAGGTAGCACATAATGTTTACATGGCTTGGCAGAAGGTAGTCCCTGCATATAAAAATACAGCTTTTATGCCTTTTAAAAAATTACCTCTCCCTTCTCTCCTTTCACATTTCCTCCTGTCTCTGACCCCCTTCCTTTTTTGGTATGTGTTTGCGGTGTGTGCGTGTTTCTTTTGTGGAGTTGGTACACATCTACAACACATGTTAGTTCTCCTCATCCTCTGTCTCCTCCTTTCATTCCTTGATCTCCTTCCCATTTGGGGAAGACCTATTTCTCTATTTTTATCTCTCAACACACACACACACACACACACACACACACACACACACACACCATACTTGTACGTTTTGCCAGGTCAGGAAAACTTTTTATGACCACATAATTGAAGGGTTACTGGTCAGGATTAATGGCATTGATGGAGAGCTCTCCCCTGGTCCCTTTATTAGAATGAAAAATATTTATTCACCATGCTTTTCATAATAGCTCATTGACTTGAACTTGTTAAAGGCAATCGTCAAGATGTTAATATCCAGGTCAAGAAGCCAGTGCCTTTTTAAAAAATTAGTTGAACCATATCTGCTCTTACCAACTTCATTCATTTCATCACTGGAACTTTTCTTGCCTATGAAATTTATATTCAATGGCTAGTTAAAAGAGAATGATGCAGAACAAAGTTTGACCATCTACTAACTGTAGAAGTATAGCACACATCTAGTTCAACACTTGATCATCTGTAGTAAGATTTTGAAGGATAAAATGAACTATTTGAGTATCCTCAACTGAAATTCTACACTCAATATTTCTATTCAATTCTATACTCAAATGCTAATGCTAATTTGGTGTCCTTCTCCTTTCTGTCTTACTTTCCCTTTTTGTTTCAGTAAGCAACCAAATTTGTGGCTTTCTTCTTTTTTCTCTTTACTCTTTTTGAGAAAGAGAGAGATGAGTTATTACTGCATTGTCTAGGCTGACCTGGAGATATTGGGCTAACATAACCTCCTGCCACAGGTTCTGAATGGCTAGGATAACATACATGGGCTATTGTATCCTGTGAAAGAACCAGATTTAGTGTTTGGTGTTAATAATATAGCCAGGGGCTGGGGAGATAGTTCAGTAGAATAAGCACCTGCCTGGCAAGTGCAGGGTCTTGAGTTCAATCCCCAGTACCGCAAAAAAAAAAAAAAAGAAAGAAAGAAAAAAATATAGCCAAGGGGCCAGGGAGATGGCTCAGTGGAATAAGTGCTTCTCTTGCAAGCACAAGGACCTGAGTTCAATCCCTGGTTCCACCAAAAAAAAAAAAAAAAAAAAAAAAAAATATATAGCCAAGATGGTTGATATATTAGTTTCACTTCCTTACACACTAAAATAAATAAATCAATCCACACAAATGCTCTTAACTCACAATTCAAATGATACAGACTCAAAGACTAGTTCAGAAAACAAAGTGTAACTGTATGTTGCCTGCAAGAGACACACCTAACGCACATGTGCAAACTCCTACACACAAATCAAAAGTGAAAAAAACTAAGTAAGCTGTCCTAATTTCAGATAAAGTAAACTTAAGCCAAAACTGATCAGAAGAATCAAACAATTTCAATACATTCTGGTAAAGGGAGAAAGAAATGCAACAGGAAGTGGTAACAATTGTAAATGCATTAAATGTCAGCACATTCAGTTTCATAATGAGTTTGAAAAACAGACACTCCTGCAAATGTAGTGAAGACCTTTACTAATCCCACTGTACCAATGATTAGATCAACCAAAAAAAAAAAACCAATAGGCAAATATCGAAGTGGGATGACACTATTAAACAAATAGACAACACATATCTACAGTGTTTCACCAAATAACAACTGAATGCATATTTTCTCAGCAGCACATGGAACTTTTTCCAAAATAGACCATATTTTAGGCCATACAGAAAATTTAAATAAACACAAAGCAATTTAAGTAATCTTTTCCATCCTAGAGAGATCACCACACAATGAAACTAGTAATTGGCAACAAAAGAACCCACAGAAACCATATGCATGGAGATCAAACAATGCATTCCTGAATACCAATGGGTCACAGAGAAAATCAGGGGAGAAATTATAAAATTCTCAGAATCAAATGACAATGACAATACAACATACAAAACCTAATGGACATGATAAAAGCACTCCTAAAAGGAAGTTTATATCTGTAAATTCCCACATTAAAAACACTTGAGCAATCTCAGGTAAATAACCTAATGATTCATCTCAAGATCCTAGAAAAACATGGATAATCTAAATCAAAACCTTGTAGATGTTTGAAAATCACAGTATACATCAAGGAAATTTTGACAAAAAGAAGAGAAAACTGATTAATGAATTTAAGAGTTGGATTACAATTTATCACTATTGTTTACCCTAAAGGTTAGGATTAGGGATAAGGTTAGGGTAAGGTTAGGATCAGGGTAGGGTTAGGATTGGGGTAGGGTTAGGGTTAGGGTAAGGGTTAGGATGAGGATAAAGACATCTATAGTAAAAACTACAGAGCTCTCCTGGACACAGTGGTGCTGTTCTGGATATATCTCTTTTTCTTTTTTTATGTCTTTCTCATCTAACTTTTAGAATTTAATTTGTTTTCCATTTTTATGTGTCCATCCTGCCTTTTGGATTTCAATTAGCTTTTAACATGTTTTTCTTTCTGTTTCTTTTAGTTGTTACATTTTTTTTTTTAATGTGTTTGAAAAGCCAAATTTAAGTCTGACTTGGAGGGCCCTGAACGCAAACGCTGCCCTACAGAGAGCTGTCATGCGGCTGCATGTTGGACTTTGGGGTGCTCGCACACAGTCAGCACTGAGCCTCACAGCCAGAGCCCAAGCTTCTGACACAGGTGTGAGCCGGACCCTGGAGAGCTCGTCCTCTACGTGATCCTCAAGACCCATGAAGGACCTGAGATTTTACCCCATTTATAACCTAAAATACTGATTTTTCACAGTTCCAACAGTCCTGGTCTGAAACTGGAAACTGCAATCAGAAATAACCAGCCACAGGAGCATTGGAGGCCAACGAGGTGGCTGGCATTTGGAGGCGGGAGGGTCTGGCTCCTTGGGCGCTCGCTCCTTTAGCACGATGAAAATGCCACAGGACCCTGCACACAGTAGGTCTAACTACAGGAGCAGAGTCTTGAGTTCAGGAGCCTTGAATATTTCATACAAGGAACCATGCCACTGTCTGTTTCAGAAGCCACTGTGCCTTCCCAAGTCTTAAGCATGCTGGCCCTTTGCCCTGAAAAGACAGGGATCTCTATGTTCTTTATAAATGTCTTTGACAATGGTAAAGGAAGGGCAGTCAGTGCTTTGCTTCAGAAGATGAGGAAACTGAGAGAACTGTGGAAAGTCTTTTCCTTCCAGAGTAGAAGAGAAGTTTAATTTTTTTTTTCTTTTGTTCAGAAGAAATGGTGAGGAGATTTTCTTAGGAAAGAAGGAAAACAGAGTAACAGCTTAGAAGGTTTCATACTAAGCAAAGCTTGAAAGAGTTAACTGGTGGTGATAGAAGGAACAGTTTGAAGACAAAAAGACAAGAATGGGTTAAAAATGGTGGAAGATAGTGTTGATCGAATCCATTATTCTATATTGAAGGATTTTGATCTGTAGTTTGGCTTCTTTAGTAGATGCCCAGTTGCTCAGGCGATTTCTTCCCATGTGACCCTTGGTAGCTTGTTCCTCTCAATGAATTTGTCCACTTTATCTAATGGCCAGAAGCTGCTCTGAGTGCTTACCTTTCACCCATTTAATGTCTGTGGAACTTATAGGAATTTGTCACTTCTCTTGTTTTTGATAATAGTATTTGTGTATTCTTTACCCCATTTTCTCCTGATCATTCTGCCTTGAGAATTGTTAATTTTTTAAAGGAGCATTTGGCTCCATTTTTCTTTGTCCTATTTTCTATTTCATTCATTTTTCCCTTCTTATAATCTCCTTTCTTTGATTCATTTCTATTTAATTTTTCTAGTTTTCTTAGGGTGGAAAGCAGATCAGTAATTTTAGATCTTTGTTTCTAATGTAGATGATTAGTTTATGTATTTCCCTTTAAATACTACTTTAGAGATTCCTTATAAAGTTTGATGTGCCGCATTTTCACTCAGTTAAAAATAAAGTTTCCTTGTTTCTGTCTTTGTTTTTGGCCACTGGATTATTTAGAAATATATTATTTAGTTTCCAAGTATTTGAGAGATTTCGTGTATATTTTTCTGTAATTTATGTCTAATTTTACTATATTGTGATCAGAAAGCACACTTCACAAGATTTGAAATTGAAAAAATTCTACTGAGACTCTTATAATCCAGAATATGCTGTTATAATGAATGTGCCATGTTTAGGCAGAAAACAGAATTCTGCCATTCCTGGTCACACCGTCCTATCCAAGTGTCTCTGCGGACCTCAGATTCACAAAGCCGGGGTTTACCTACTTCACTAGGGGGTGTACAGGGATTCGTGGTATCGTCCTTCTGAGATTTCCCGTGATCCCATGGGATTAGCAGCTGTGCCAGTCTAATCCACTCACTAAGACTGAGTCAGACCCACCAACTGGAAACACTCCAGTAAGGATCCTGGCTGGTTTGAGATAACCGCCCTCAGTGTCTCAGGTAATGACCTCTTGGTCAGTGAGAGCTGAGGCTCTGGCCGATTGTGCCCCGTGAACCACTGGTCACCCCCACCCCGGCGCACCACTATCTGTCTCTTGCTCTTTCTCTTTTTCTCTCTTTGTGCACTCTAACACCTCGCGGGCAATCGGTGCTCATGAAGGGGTCCAATGATGTACGAGAGCTCACATCTGCGGAGTGGTCCAGGTCTCCCGTGCACCTAGTGACTTCCTCAGTAAGAGGTCTCTCAGGAGAGCGAGGCTGAAATCTGTCACTGTAACTGTAGATTTGACTACTTCGTTCTTGTACTTCTTTTTGTTTTTGCTCTGTGCATTTTGATGGACCTAAGTATTCGTGTGCTAGCGTCACCATTGGATTCTCACGCTCTGAGTGCGTAGATGCCTTTAGCCCTGTGAAACACAGCTTGCAATTTCGTCATGTGCTCGGCTTGAATTCTGCTGGATGAGCCCACTTTTCGTCAAGGTACTGAAACACCTGCGGTCGCCAACAAACAAGGAGCAAAGCGCAGCTTGGAAGGCTAAAGTCCAAGCTTAGGCGAGCACCCCAAGTTTGGACTCTGCTGAAGGTGGCACAGGTGAAGAGGGAGCCCGGGACCAAGTGATCCTATCTGGAACGGACAGAGACACGGAAGGGGGTGGGGCCAGAAGGTTGGGCGGGGGAGGGGAAGGGAACATAGGACGCATCCTCTGTATACCAATTCCCCAAGTGCATGAAATTATTGTCACAAGCACGTAATGATAAAAGATAAAATGAAAAAGATGACCGCGTTTCAGTGTCTTGCACTATTTTTATATTCCTGAAAGTACAATTTCTTACTGTTGCTCCTCCTTAGAGAGCACGTGCTTTCTACCTGTTGTATGTACACACAGGTCTGCAGGTGCATTTGGATCTAGAAGTGCACTTTTCTGGGCTCATTATCAATGTTTTTATAATGTGATGTTTTTTCTTAACTGTGCTTTTTCATGCGTGAGGGAGATCAAGTTTAATATTATTTTATACATATGGTCTTTTCTAATAATACATTTCCTTTGGAAACTTGGCAGGGCATCATTTGGAGAGAGTATGAATAATAAGTTCTGTAAATTATTTTTATAAATCACTTCTTTTGAATGTAACGGAGGTGCGTTGACTTAGTAACCTGTAGCATTCCTTCCTGATTACAATTTCTGTTACTTAGGTTTTGAATAATCTCAATGTTCCTTGCAATCAGCAATGAAAAGTGATGTTAGTTTAAATGAGAGTTGAGTAAATTGTGGAAAATTATAGTCCTTAGGGGAATCATACAGGAATTGTGCAGTTATGCCCACAGATGATTCACAGTTAAGTGATCTTGAACCCATTTTCAGGGAAGAAAGATCCTGGCTTTCCTGAATCATGTCCCCCACATCTCCCCCTCCTGCGTGGAAGTTTGCCTATGAATTTCACTTGGCATCACGGAAACAGGATTAGTGAGCACTGGGGTTTCTGATGGAAGCAACTACCCTTTTGAAGTAAGGGAAGCACAGTTTGTCCCCAGATGGACTTCAAGAGATCACCCTGGACTCAAGGCAGCCAGCCCCACAGCGCATCTCCACCAGATTGTGACTCGGTGATTAGGGGGTGGCCTCTAGGACTTCGTTTCTAATGAACTCTAATCTGTCAGCTTTATGGTTTGAAGATCTCATGAAACAATACCTTACAGAGCCCTGATATTTAGGGCCAGCTATGGTTGACAGTCTTGAAACTGAGGGTCGCTTTCTTCTCTGGTATTTCATAGACTGGCATTGATGGTCCAAGCGTGAGAGGCCAAGCCCATGTGTTTCTGTGCTATTCCACTTCCTTATTTGATGCTGCAGACCCATATTGTCTGGTGCACCAGGAGCAGGGCGGGAGAGACGTTGCCACCGGCAGCTTTCCAAGCTCGTTCATTTGACTTACAGCAGAAATTTGCATAGGCTGTTTATAAATAGCAATTCTAGGGAAATTTTATGGGAAATGGAGACATTCATTGGTCAGTTTCTTAAGTGATTAAGTTAATGTAAAAGCTGAGATTATCACCACTGAACTGAGAAGTAATTTTTATTCATGCCTGTCATTGAGATGTAGCCTTAGCATTGACCTTGTTCCAGCTAAAGTGGAAAATGTCACAACTCAAGAGACACCAGAGTACTTAGTCAAAAAGTTATTATATGCAGGGGGAAGCAGGATCAGCCCTAGATGAATGATTTCTTTTAATCCTGCTTCACAAACTGAACAGAAAGCCAAAAAGAGTCCATGCTTAAGTAGCTTAGCTATAGCCAAGACCAAGAGTCAAGAATACTAATAGAAGAAGAAAAATAACCATTACCCAGCAATCAGATAAAATTACAATATCTGGCATCCAATCAAAATCATCAGGCATTTGATTCATCACAGTTATCATTGAGCAAATCATGCAAGATTCTTGGACTCTATAGCTTCTGCTCTGTCTCTAGCAGGAGGGAAAAAAAAAAACTGAAGGGTTATGGCTTTTAAGGGCTATGCCTTTTGGCTTTGGCAGCTCCTTGAATACTCTGAACGTCTGTCCCTATAGGAGAGCAGAGTAGCACCACTAGCATCGACTTCAACATTTCCTTGTTTCCTCTCCAGGGGGCTTTTAATATTGCAGTCTGTAAAGCATGGCCTAGGGATGCATAAGGCCACCACTCTAGCCCTCCTATATTCAATATTTTTGGTAAGAGATAAAGTCCAATCATCCTGTAGACTTTGTTTGTGTAAAATGTACCACATACATATCCTCTAGAATGGAAAGTGAGTGAAGAGGAGGAGTGGAGAATTCTGTTCCCTAATTTTAGATAGCCAGAGCTAGCCTTGTGTCAGGTACAGAACCCCTAATCTCAGACAGGTGACTAGTAACTTCTAGATGTTAGATTGATGGTTGGAAAACTTTGGAAATACCGATAAGCCTCACGTTACTATAGACTTTTCAGTTTTCCAGATAGACTTGAAATGCTGTCACTTGCTGGAGTCATCCAGCTTGGCTGCTTCTGTGGCCTCAGCAGACCAAATATAATGGACTGAATGGTGGTCTCCAGGAAGATCCAACCGTGTTAATTCTGTCTTAGTTTCTTTTCTCATTGCTAAGACAAAACACCCAACACTCAAAGTTAAAGGAGGAAAAATTTATTTAGCTCATAGTTTGTGATGGCTTCAGTCCATAGTCAGCTGGCTCCAGGGCAGGGTGCCGTGGCAGAGGGGCACAGAAGAGGAGAAACAGTCTGTGGCAAGCCAAAAACAGCAAAAGCAAGTGAGAGAACAGGTGCTTCGCTGTCTCACACCTTAGCCAGGCTGTAGGAGATGCTTCCTGGTCCTAGTCTCAGGCCAAGAAACCAATATCTGTAATCCCAAAGTTATGTTATTGGAATCCCATCAAGTTGATTCCAATCTATCACTTTCCATGCAAACCACAGCAAAAATGAGGACACTAAATTATATTTTTAATCATCAGGGAGTCAAGGGGCTCTAAGTCCTGCCATGACACGGCTTTCCAGAACCAAGAGAGCCACCCAGGGCCTCACCCGGTTTTTATTCAGTGGGGGAGTGGCTTGAGGATTGACTGAGAATTGTGGGAAGTAGGTGACTACTGTGAGCTGAGCTAGGTGGGTGGCCTACATTTACCTCTGCCATATGCAGAGAGGATATGCAGAGAGAGTAATCTGCACTATATAGTATTTAATGTTTTGGGAAGTCTAGGGCTTCAGCTTTGATGTAGTCTTTCAAGACCCAGGAAGTCATAGCCTCTATCTCAAGACTTGATCCCAGCTGGCAGCGCGGAGCATTAGCTCTACCATCCTGTCTCCACCCGGCTCACATTAAGGAGCAGCAGGCTTACCAGGGAAACACGCATGCCACCTTCAAAGACTATCACCAGCACCTCAGCTAGACCAATACACATTGCTTAAGGCCAATTGAAGGATAAACAGAAGTCCTAGCCAGCTCTGTACCTAACAATATGAGGAAATAGGACCAGACTCAAGTCAAAATGGAGACAGTCCCTTTTCCTTCAAGGAGAGCTGCTCAGGTGGTCCCCCACACAGGCTACTTGCCCTAAGGTGGGTCACAGTCGCAGAATCCTAGCACTGCACTGTGAATCAATTCCAGTGTCACAATGTAGATCAGGCCACCTATGAAAAAGCCCTGCCTATGACTGCAGGAGGCTTTGGGGGGGACATCTAGACAAGAGCCAAAACACTTGTGAATGGGATCAAGTTTTATAAAAGGGTTTCTGGACATGCAGTTAAGGTAATGATCTCCTGATGTGGTTGTCACCAGTTGGTTGTCTGGACATGTATCTTATGACAAGAAAACACCAACAGTCCAAAAGAGACAGATGGAAGACATGGAAGTGCAAGGGATGGGAGTTATACCACTTCCAGCCAACATACCTGAAGGATTGATTGCCCACTACTACCGAAAATCCAAAAGAGGCAACAACAAATTTTCCCCTAAAGCCTTCCAAGGGAAGCGACCTGCCAGCACCCAGATTTCAGACTTCTGGGTTCCATAGGCATGAGACGCTACAATGTTGCTGACCTGGGGCAGCGGTTCCCTGGCTGCTCCCCTTCTCTAAGCCACCGCCACTCCAAATAGGCTGTGGGGGACTATTTCAAGTTCTCCTGCTTGCGGCTCTGTCAGCTTGGCTGTATTCCCTCTCCCTACAAATCTGCTCTCCCCTCTGATGATTTGTGCTGCGCTCGGTGTCTCCTGGACTTCAATCTCAGGAGGGCTTGCTCAGGCCTTGCTTCATATAGGCCGCTGCTTCCCCACTCTCCCACGGGGTTCTGAGGACACCAATGCCAGGTGAAGTCACTGGTCTCCGTGAGCACCAGACCTTCTTGGAAGCAGAGGCTCCTCTGATAGCTCAGACCAGTCTTGCCCTCTCCACCTGTGCTCAATTCTCATTCAAAACTGAAAATCTCACTGTGCGTAATTCCTCTTCCTGTTGGCTAATTCCTCTTTGACCTCTGGATTTAGGGGAGAAAAACAACTTTCTGTGGAGAACAGCTCTCCAAGGAGTTCATTCAGCCAGGAGAACTCATTGTGTCTCAGGCTAGCTCTATGGAGGGATGGTGCTAGGATCCTGGTGCTTTTCAGGAGTGTACCTTTGGGGACTCTGGCCTGGAGCTCGGGAAGCTCTTTCTTCCTGGGGTGTGGGCCTCCTTGCCCCATCCCCAGACCTCTGTACTCTCAGCATCACTGTTAGTGGCTCCAACCTCCACCCTGATATCTTAGTCCCCAGTGTTTTAGTTTCTCACTTTATGGTCAGGTGACCCCATCTCAGCTCACCCAGCACCCGTGTAGTCAGCAGGGCCCTAAAGCAGTGCCAAGGACCCTGCCTTTGTCTGGGGCAACCTGATTTCCCTACCTCTCCTGTCTGTTGGAGAGGTGCAGTTTCCCAGCTTGCTTCTCCCTCTAACCTTCACATATCTTTTGTGCACTTGAGTTGATCCCACAGCCCTTATATTCAGCTAATCTGTTGGAAGTAGCAGCTGAGCTTTTGCTTCGTCTCCACTTGACACAGCCTGGACATCTGGGCAAACTGTGGGACTAGAGTTGCACCTTGGCCTAATTTCACACAATCCTGGGAAATTTTGCTGTCCACCCAGGGCATCATAGCTTTGCTGTCCTTGTAGAAACCAGAGGCTGCAAGACACCAGCCCACTCTAAGTTGACAGAACACCCCACAAGTCTTCATCTCTGGTGAAGAAGTGAGATTATTACTGGTTTATTTCAAAGTTCCTTCTTAAACCCCCCTTGAGGGCAGTCCTTTCTAGGTCTGGCATAGAAAAGCCTCAGGCTCCAGAGGTTCTGAAGATGCCAGGAGTAGAGTATAGACGTGTGGTGCATTCTGTTTTATCAGGTTTCTCAAACGCAGGTTTTGCAGAACCAATTTCAAGAGCACAAGAAATTCAGTTGCAGAATCATAAAAATCCAATCTCGGTATGTGACACCTAAACTCAAACATTTCACCAGATTGTTGGTAATAGGATCCGTAAAATAAATAGGGTTTAGGATAACTCGTCTTAAGTAATATTAATGATATACTATTATATATGATGCAATAATATTAGGCCTTAGAAACTGACCAGGGCCAGGGAGATGGCTCAGTAGAATAAGCATTTGCCTGGCAAGTGCAAGGGCCTGAGCTCAATCCCTGGTTCCTCAAAAAAAAAAAAAAAAAAAAAAAGAAAGAAAGAAAGAAAGAAAGAAACTGACCAAGTAAGTTTTGAAGTTACACTAAACTCGTAAAAATAAACCTCGATGTCTTTCGTTAATATTTGAAAATCACGTAAGTAACTGTTCTTAGAAAGCAAAATACGCCTCTGCCATCATTTTGAAACATCGCAAGCTTCACTAACAGTGTAATTTAAAGAATTCCTAACTTTCAAGGCAGAGAGACGAGTTCAAAACCAGTTGTATGGCTCTTGATTTAAATCGTCTAACTTTCTGAGTATTGGTTTAATTATTCTGCAGAAGAGATCGTGGTTTCCACATGGGAAAGTTATGAATGCTAAATTATGTTTTCAGTATTGTAGATCGGTGCACGTTGGCCTAGGCGCTGACTACACCCCAGTGGGGAAAGAGCCCGGCGCGTCCCCGGACCAGTGCAGCGCGGCCGTTTACACGCGAGTCCACGCGCTGAGATCCCGCTCCACCCGCCCGGGCTGCAGGTGAGGGCAGCGGCCGCGGGAGGAGGACCCGGCAAGCAGAGTCCCGGGTTGCGCGCGGCTGTTGGCCCAGGGCTCGGTGGGGTGGGGCGGAGCGAAGACCCGTCCCTGGGAGAAAGCCGCTCGCGGAGCCGGACAGCAGCCTCTGGCCGAGCGCCCCGCAAGAATCCAGGCTCAGGCGCAGGTGGAGGGCGGCGGCGCGCCTCCGCACGCCCGCGGCTGGTGGGGCCCGGCACGCCCCGAGCCGCCCACGGCCCCGCTGAGCCCGCCCCGCTGAGCCCGCCCCGCTGAGCCCGCCCCGCGGACCTCCAGTCGGAGGCCGGGCAGAGAAGAGCGCGGGGGTCTCAGCCGAGACGCAGGGGAGCCGCCCTCCCGCCGCCCTCCCGCCGCGTCCGTGCGCTGCAGCTGACAGTGGGCTCGCGGCGCTGGATATTAGGTACTGGGTACAGGGTGCTAGGTGCTGGGCGCTGGGCTCCGGGTGCTGGGTGTCAGACGCTGGGCGCGGAGCTCTGGGCACTGGGCGAGCTAGCGCGCCGGTCGCCGATCCCGGGTACCTGGGACGAGTGAGCCCCCTACGTCCGCGGCGGCACCGGGTCGGGTCGGTCGCGCACCCCTCGCCTTCCTCCCGCGCTCAGGCACAGGCGGAGCACCTGCTGCTGCGCCTCGGGGATACCGGGCCGGGGCTGGCCTGAGGTCCCCGTGCTGGCGACCCTTTGGGGTCCCGCGGGGCCATCGGGCGCAGTCCCTTCCCCGGGACCGCAGAGCGAAAAATCCGCTCTGAGCTGGTAATAGTTCACCTGGCTGAAAAGGGAGCCCTAGCCCCTGAGGAGTGCGGGCGTCCCGGGAGCCCGGCTGGAATGGCCTGAGCGTGTCCACGCGTGTATGACCGTGCCTGCGCGTCTGAGCGCATGTGTGACCTTGCCAGTGCGTGTGCCTGTGTGTGTGAGAGAGAGAGACACACGTAGGTACCTGCTTGTGTGTGAGCGCGTGTGTCACCGTGCCAGTGCGTGTGCCAGCGTGTGTTTGAGATCGTGCCAACGCGTGTCCGCGCGTGTCTGACCGCGCCTGCTCGTGTATGTATGTCGGTGCCTGCACGGGTGCAACAGGGCCAGCACGTGTGCCTGCATATGTGTGACTGTACCTGTGCATGTGAGCACGTGTGACCGTGCCAGCGTGTGTAAGCACATCTGACCTGCCAGCGCGCGTGGCAGCGATTTGCCGTGAGCCCCAGACTCCCGTCCGCTCCGCTCCCGCCGGCCCTGCGGCACGGGGCCGCCGCCACCCAGGTTGGGAGCCTGAAGCCTTCCAGGCGTGGCCAGCTCCGCGGTTCAAAGGCTTCTGCAGGCTCTGAGGGTTCATTTGAAACAAGATACTGAGACTTTTTTGTTTTTCCTCTTTGACTAAACTGACTAATACACGTTAAGTCTTTACTAAACGTTCTTTCAGAAACTATCAAAAGTTGTTGGGCTGCTTTGAACAGTATTACAACATGTCATTTCATTTTTATTAAAAAAATGTCCTCTTTGTAACTCTTTAAAGCATTTGTTTAGATCAGTGATGGAATCAATCCATTGAATTGTCTCAAATATAATTACCTAAATTCATATGGAAGTTGGGTTATTATTTAAACGTTTACTGAGATATAATTTATAAATTTACATATTATAAAATTCTCCCTTTCAAAGGCAGATGAGTTTTTGAAATTAACGCATCCATGATTTAGAAATTGACTGAGTCTGGAAACTACTACCCAAATCCGGTTTGGGGATGCTTTCTTCACTTTGTAGCACCCCTTGTGCCAATTTACAGTCCGTGTCCCTCAGGGACACGCAGTTGTGAGTGTACTTTCAGTTGCTAAGGTGCAATGTGCTTTTTCTGAGCATTTCCTGTAGGCGGAATACTGTGCTGTGTGTTTCTTTCTGGCTTCACTCACTCAGGCGTAGTTGAGGACCCTTGCTGTTTCACCTAGTATGGGTAATTTCATTCATTGTTTTTCCTTTATACATTTGGTTCAGGGTCTCACTGCGTAGCTTGGACTCCTAGTGATCCTCCTCTCTCAGCCTCTCCAGAGCTGGGGTTACCCAGGATCAAACAGGGGTCCTTAGACTTGTGTAGGCAGGTGCTTAGACCGCTTAGCTATCTCTGTGGCCCCGGTATTTCTTTCCTTTTCGTTACCAAATACTTTTCCATTGTGCGAATATACCACATTTTGTGCGTTCACCAGCTGACGGGCCTTGGGTTGTTCCCAACTTGCAGGGCTGTTTTCACCCATTCCTAGGAGACCCTTCACCTGCAAGGGGAGCCTTGTGTTTTCATTGCTTTAGGGCAGACACTGAGCAGTGGAAGTTCTTTATTGGATGAATGTGACTGGCTTTTAAAGAACATCATAAAACGGTTTCTGATAAAAGTCTGTATATTTACCGAATGTGAAAAACTCCTTGAGGAATGAATATTTCATAGTGGATCATACATGATTTTATGTACATAGACTGGATTGGGGAAGAAAGCACATTGATTCCTTTAAAATTTGGAGCTCAAATTTTAATTTTGAAAAAATTTTGAAACTAATTTTGAAAAAAAATGTTTCAGTGCTTTCTCAGTAAGATTTTTTGCCTGATTTTTTAAAATGCTAAATGAGAGTAAATCAAGCTTAATCAAGATCACTTTTTTAAGCAAAATAAGGAAGAGAGCAAGTTGAAAATTGTCTTTCTAGATGTTGATGAGCACCAACTCTGTCCTGACAGTGAATTCAGTGGGTTTTCTATTCCTTCTTGCAAAGTTTTGGTTGAGCTAGAAAAAAGTATAACTCCCCTGAGTAACAAAAAACAAACAGTAAATCCTCTGATAATATAAACTCCCTCAACAATGGTGCCATATAATGCTTTTCAAAAATAATTAAACATACCATTTAAATAGATGTGGAGCTATAAGGCCCAAGGTTAGGTGAGCACATATACAAACTCCAAATACTAGATATAAATCCAAGACTCCAGCCTTCCTTCTTTATTGGTAAGTGCTTTTCTCAATTTTGTTAATTTCAAATGTTCTTTATATGCTGTATACATTACGTAAGAATTCTAGGTTAAGCCCTTTTACATACCTGTAAAACCAAAAGTAGTTCTATTTTTTTTCTTTTGTTAGAGGTACAAATGATTTTTTGAGAAATTGACCAGATTCTACTTCCCGCTGAAGTAAGACATGCTCTTTGTGCAGCTCTCAGTAGCAGATGGCAGTATGAGCGGCATCATGCAGGTTTGGGACACGTTGTGGACTCTGTGACATGCCATGAATCTGTCCCTCTGCACGGCTTGCTCTCTGGGGGTCCAGGAGGTGGATTCTTGGTTGGAGAATGGAGTCAGGGGACGTCTAGATGAGAATGGAGCAACTGAGACTTGCATAGCTTCCCAAGTAGAAGAGGTGGTTGCACCTCAAGCTTGCATAATTAGAAACAGGAATTCTTCCCCAGGAGCAGAGGCCAAGGGGCTGGACGTGTCTGGAGCCAAGGTAGCTGTCAGAGCTGTCTGAGGGATGAGCCACAGACCTGGCACCCACAGACAGTAGAAGGGAACCTGGCTGCCCTCCTGGCCTACTGGCCTCACAGGCTGGGCTTCCTTGTGAGGTCAAGACCTGCTGCCATGGATGTGGGGGCCCAGCAGGGGTGACTGAAGGCTCTCCCTTCTGAGAGTGAAATAAAGGGATAAACTGAGTCCAGTCTGATAGCCTCAGGTATAAAAATGTGGAAGGTAGGAAAGAAGCAGTGTTAGCCGGGAATGGTGGTGCAGGCCTGTAATCCCAGCACTTGAGAGGCTGAGGCAGGATTGTTGTGAGTTTGAGACCAGCCTGAACTACAAAGTGAGTTTAAGGAACTGCATAGTGAGACCCTATCTCAAAAAGACAAAAAAAAAAAAAAAAAAAAAAAAAGAAAGAAAGAAACAGTCTTCTTAAGCATGATTCAGAAGCATGATTTAAACATGATTTAATGACCACAACATGATTTATTTCTAGATAATACAGCTCAAGAAGAAAACATCATTTGTAAAAGTGTGTGTGTGTGCACATGTGTCCATGCATGTGTAAATAAGGGTGCCTGTAACATATTAGTTTACTGTGTTTGCTTATTGTTTAATGGAAATCAGTACTTCTGTGGTGGAGTCAGGTACAATACTAAATCCCAAAGTGCTGAAGCATTTCCTTTTGTCTTCTTTCCTAAAGAAGACAGAAGTCTAGTAGGAATGCAGACTGTGAGCATAATGGGTGCTGTCATTCAGGTAGCTTAAGAAGTGTCTGTCACCTCAGAGAAGTTAGGCTGATCCTCTTCAGAAGCCACCTGTCCTCAGTTCCTGGGCTCCAGGGAGGGTGTCCCTGCCAGTCCTGCACAGTGGTGGACAAAGCAAGGAAACCAGCTGGCTCCGGATGGGGCCTGGGCCAGGGCAAAAGGGATGGCCTTCCCCTGCATGCTGGCTGTGGAGAAGGCACTTGTAGCTTTCCTAGGGATGAGGAGTGGACTTTATTCTGTCCACTAGAGATAACTATCTGGCCTAAAAAAGGGAGGACAGCTACTTCCTGAGACCATGCAGGCCATCAGCGGGTTCTGTGCTGTCCAAGTTTGTCCTCCACCTGCGGAGCTGGTCCTGGGCTCCCCTTGGGGACAGTGGTGAAGGGCACCTAGTGTTTCACCATGAGGAAGCAAAGCACTTGTCACTCACAGATTTTTATTTTATCAACACTGTAAAAAAAGTATAATTTTATTGACATGTTGAAAACTTTTTGTGTTGTGACTAACCATCATTTGTTTTACTCATCCCTTGATTCGCTGTTTCTTCTTATGTTTTACCTGGATGTGACCATTAGAAATGTGGATTAAGTCTAAGGACAATACACAATGCCAAAGAACATTGTACATTATTTTACATAAAGATTATAAAATAGTGGGTAGGTGTGGTACCAGCGTGGCATATGGTGCTGGGGATCAAATCCTGGTCTCTGCACTTGCTTAAGCAAGCACTTAGTCAGATGAGCTATCTTTCTGGCCCTTAATAAATCACCTTATTTTATCTTCCCAGTGAAATAACCTATAATTTTTAGGGAATGCATAATGTTCTACTGAAACATATTAAGCAGTCTCAATTGTTTGGTATGCAGACTAATATCCCATTAGGCTTTTAAAACAATACTAAATAGAAAAATCTGTTAATTATTTTATACAATATGTACACTCTCTTGACTATTTCCTTTGAATAAATATGTAGACATAGACTTGCTGGGTTGGGGATGTTAATTTGTGAGTTTTGATATATTTTGCACAAATTCTTTTTAGAAAACCTGTGTCTATACATTCCAAATAACATTTTTACTAGCATACCAATATAGTTTCAAGATTTAAAATGTATAAGTCAGTGGACAGCTTATGATATTTTGAATTAGCCAACATGTTTATTAGATACTTGATTTTATTTTATGAGTTGAAATTTTATGTTTTCCTATTTTTCATATTTTTTTGCTTGTGGAAGATTTTTATTCACATTACCTCTTTGTGCGTTTCTTAGGTTGCAATTTTTTTTTTTTTTTGGCAGAACCGGGGATTGAACTCAGGTCCTTGCGCTTGCTAGGAAAGTGTTTATTCTACTGAGCCATCTCCCCAGCCCTTAGGTTGCAGTTTTTGAGTCACCTTTTTAAAATTGCTCCCTTTTTACACCTGTAGGGTGCTTTGTTTTGAACAATGCTAAACATTTTTGGCCATCAGCGTCACATCTGCCAGTGTTTTCTCATGTAGTTTCTGACTTTGTGAAGCTTAAAAAATAGTCATCCATATTTATTTATAGCACATTTGGTGGCTTATTTTGATTTAAATTTTCAAGCCTTTGGAAATTATTTTAATAAGAATCGAAGTAGGCAACTAAGTTTATTATTTTTTGAAAAAATGGCTAGTCCCGTTGGCAGCGCACTTTTCTGTGACTGATTCCTCATCCACTTGAAGCCGTGTCATTGCCCCACGGCCTGTCAGCCTCTGTGGTCCGGCTTCTGTCTGCTGTTCCGGTGCTCACCTGCAGGGTCACTGCTGACTCGGTCGGCCCTCCTGACCCGCACCTGTCCACAGCCCAGAGGACCGGAGCGTCCACTTCCGTGCCACAGCTTCCAGCTTTCTCCAGTCCCTGCGGTTGGGAACGCATCTTTCTCAGCTCTTTTTTACACCATCATTGCGGTACTCTTTCTCTCGGCGCCGGACTGCTCAGGGCCTCTGTTGGCCCAGTCCCTCCAGTTTTCTCTGCCTTCAGCACCATTGCATGGAGCCCCCCAGCACCTGCGTGGCCACGTGGCACCCTGGGCGCGCAACTTCCCTGGCTGTTCTTTCGGCACAGCAGCCCTTGTGGACAGCAGAAGCCCGGGGGCTGTGGAGCTCGCTGATTACACCATGGCCCAGAGCCCTAGGGTCTGTGGGCCCTCTGCCCACACCCATCTCACCGCCCAAGACCGTTATACCTCCTCTGCTCTCTTCTCGCCCCTCTTCCTCTGAACCACTGCCCACACCACTGTCTGCCGCACACATTCTTGTCCTCTGCCCACCACCTGGACTGGGATGTCCTTCATTGAGCCCTGGGACGACAGGCATGCATCTGCGTCTGACCTCGGCCTCGTGTGCAGGGTGACTGCATGCATAGAGTTCTCGGTCCTCCCCCCGCTGGTGACAGTGACCTGATCCAACCACTCTGTCCCCAAACCCTGGGCTGTCACCGTGGGCATTGTTCTTTTCCTAAAAAATCTCAAATTCTGAGACTCTGGGCATAGTATTCTGCCCCTGTCTTGCTGTTTTTAAATCAGGAGTTGGCAGACTCCTTTCACTTCCCTGGGATGACGCTTTTGTGGTTGATCTGTTCTCCCTTGCTTTTTTTGGTGCTTGGCAGAAGGTGTGCTTCAGTGGACACCAGAGCTCTCAGCATGACTCGTGGAGGCTTAGGGATTGCTGCTTCTGGCTGGCCCCTGAGTGTCTTCTCCCCACCTCACTGACCCAGGGACCCTTCTCTTCCTGTTCATAGGAGCTACGCTCTGCCTTCTAGGGGCCTGACTATTTTTCTTGTTTGCCTTGCAACTGTCCTGTTTCTCAGGATCTATGTGAATAAGGTATTCATTAAAAGGAGGGACAGTTTTGAAATCTTATTTATTTATGTATTTGGCTGATGCAGGGTCTCACTACGCAGCTTGGACTG
This sequence comes from Ctenomys sociabilis, assembly GCA_004027165.1. Taxonomy (NCBI): domain Eukaryota; kingdom Metazoa; phylum Chordata; class Mammalia; order Rodentia; family Ctenomyidae; genus Ctenomys; species Ctenomys sociabilis. The sequence continues at coordinate 43,780 of PVKA01004057.1, read as the reverse complement.
GTGGTGATTCTCCTGCTTTCAGCCTCCCCAGCGCTGGGATTAGAGGCATGTGCCACTACGAAAGGACACTGTGGCCAGCTCAGCCTGTCCTTGGGGCAGGGCTGGCATGGCATGTGGTGCCAGGGATCGAACCATGGTCCCTGCACTTATCTAAGCTTGCCTAAGCAGGCATTTTAGTCCACTGAACTGTCACGCTGGCCCTAAAATTAAAAAAAAAATTAATTTGTTTTCTGAAAGTCACTTACTATCTATAATCTATAATGCTACCTATGCTGGAGGCTGATGCCAGAGGATCACAGAGTTTGAGGTCATCCTAGGCCACCTGAGAGACCCTGTCTAACAAAATACTATAAAACAAAAGCACAGACCAATATGGAAGTCCGCTATCTTTATCTTCATTTAGGATGCGCTGTTGTTTTATCTAAAGTGCATGGTGTCTTTTGCTACTCCTGGTCTTGCTGTACGATCCTTTTCGTTCATTGTGGACTGAAAAGTGGAGACCCTCTAGCACATCTGTGAGGAGCAGCCATGTGTGGTACAGAGCCCACTTCCCATCGGAGTAAAGAGAAGGAAGGAGGTTATCACTTGCGCAGCCTGGGGTACTCAGCCTTCAGTCCCAGCTTGACTCAGAGTTTGAATTGCTGATGAAGACCCGGCCTCCAGCTCTTTCCCAATCCTTCCCTTGGCCTGGGCTTTGTTCTCCTGCTCTGCCGGTTGGCAGCACAGCTGAGGATGTCTCAGTTCTGCTCAGAGAAGCTAACAGGGAAACATCCAGGATGGGGCAGGGCCAGGACCAGCTGTTGCCCATGCACTTGCTGTGGCTTGAACTGTCACTAGCCTGCGGAGCAGGTTCGAGTCCCATCCCTGGCACTAAGAGCAGGAGCTCTGGCTGTTGGGCCAGCTCTGTGTATAGATCTTGGAAAGGTTAGGGCTGATTGGAGGGAGAGTGAGGAGGGGAGGCACCTTGGAGAGACACCTCGGAGACTTTCACTACAGACTAAGGGCAGACAGGTTCAGAGAATGGGTGTGGATGAACACAAGGACCACTACAGGTGGAGAAGCTGTGAGTGTGAGGTTTACCTGACAGTTATTGGGTGGAACAAATGCATTTTTAATATTCCTGTTCAGCTATATTCTTTGTAGCTTAAGTTGCAAAATAAACTTTGTATAAGTAAATCTTCAGTATGTGGCTCTTGAATTAATGGCTTTTATTTTAAATTCTCCCTATTCAAATAATACTTTGAAGAGAATCTTTCCTCTTTCTGTAATTGTTTTTGCAACTAATGTTTGAGAAAGTACATTGATACATAGCCCAAGAAATGCTAGAGAGAAATAAAAATCACTAACCCAGAAATTAAAATGCTTTGTTATGCAGTCAGCTCAGGCTTTAACTGGTTGTATGACCCTGAAAGTATTTTAATTTCTTGAGATTTTGCAAACATGATTTTGCCAGTAGGAATAAGGTTATTTTAGTTCTTCCTGGTGAAATCAGGACACTGAGCAAACTACCTCTACTATCCCAGATAGCACCTGTCATTACATTTTGTAATGTTACACGTACCATTGATTTCTGATTCTTGCTTGAGGGTGGGTATAAAAATGCTTCTGAAAGTTTTTAATGTACAGGGATATTCCAGATGAAAAGTTAATTAAATTCAAGTAAACAAATGCCTACTAAAAAGCAACTTCTTGGGTGCAAGGGCTGCTATTAGTGACCTAGTGCATGCAGGATGCACCAGGACCCTGTCTTTTCTAGAAGACACTTGGGGCTCCATCTGTCTGGGGGTATGGGAGAAAGTAGAAACTCAGCTGGCCATTACAGAGTGTAACTGGGTCCAGGAAAGAAAGAGGTGGCGTTTGGGTGCTTCAAAGAGGGAAAGATCAGCTTGGGGTTAATTGGAAGGACCACACAGAGGATGCAGACACTGAGATGGTCCGTGAAGGATAAGTAGATGAAGCCCTTCTGAGTTGAAGAGCAAGAACAGAGGTACAAACACAGGACAGAACCAGACAGCAGCATGGAATTTGCAGGGAGTGAGGCAGATCTGGCAGAAGAGGATCAGCCTGCAGTGGCAGGCCTTCAGGATGCTTGGGTGTGGATGCTTGGGTGTGGATGCGGGGTGGTGTTCATGCTTGGATATCTGGATTGTATCGTCAGTAATTCATGAGGCAGAAACTGTTTTGACCAGTTCAATGTAGACAGGTACAGAGTGATTTAGGTTTTCAAGCAATAGTGAGGGAATGATGTTTAGGAGAATCAGTAAAAGACTGAAGGGCCTCAGTTTGCCACAATTCCATAAGAATTATGCTCAATAAAGGTGAGAAAGCCAGGAGAAGCCTTGGGTCACACCTGGGTTTAAATTGCCACCACCACTGCTTACTCACATATTATTTTGCTCATCCTTTGCATTTTGAGTTTATTTGTAGTGGAGAGACACGGTGCGCATGCGGCGATATTGTGATCATTAGTGGTCCTCAAGGCCTAGGGCTGGCCCAGCTCCCAGCAATGCTGTCTAACTTGTGACCGCCCTTCCTACTACAGGCTGCACTGCTGGGGTTCTGACCAGGTCTGCAAGGGCACCTGCAAATTGAAGGTAAATACCAAAGACAGAAAGATTTTGAACTCCATAAAAAAGATGTTATAAAGCTTAAACTGCCACTTAGAAAAGTAATACTATATCTAAATAGGACAGTACTTTTTGAGTTTAAATGTGGTAATGACAATCTAGAATTAAGGCTATTTATGTGTGTTTGAATATATTTATAAAGAAATGTCCTTATTCATATAATCAAAAGGGGTACTTTTTTTGCAGGGTAGGGTCTATAGGGTGTTCAGGGTCTCACTACTAGATCAGACTCGTAGTGATTCTCCTGTTGACAGCCTCCCAAGAGCTGGGATTACAGGCGCATGCCACCATGCCCAGTCTCATTTGCTGTCTCGGCACACCCCGGGAGCGGAGCTGGCAGGGCAGACCCAGGGATCGAACCCCCGGTCCCTGTGCCTGCACACAGGCACTTTAATCAGCTACGCTATTTGGCTAGCCCTCTGAAAGGTTTTAAAATTAGGATAATTTTTTCTTGTCAGTTAGCTCTAAGTCACTTTAAAAATAGGATCTCCCCCCCACCATTAAGTTGCACCAAAGATCCCTGCGTCAGTTAGACAGATGGGATTTGCTTGAAGAGTTGCTGGTGAGAACTGGAAATTACTTCTGAGTCCAGACAGCATTCAGGGTTTGATTGCTTGAGTGTGCAGCTCCTGCGTTTCACATTGTTGTGACTGCAGTCACAGGCGTGGGCCCCGGGTTCAGTCCACACACATGGAAGGAAGGGCGTGCACCCAGGTATGCTGGTGGTCCAGCTTTGTGGATTGGGTCACTTATGACCCAATGAAGATACAGTGTAGTTTAAGAAGAAGACAAACCCAGGAGTCAGGAGATGGTGGTTTTTTTCCTTTAAAGTAAGCACAAATTTGTTTTAAACTGGAGTATTGCTAACACTTCAAATATTTGATTTCTGAAGCACAAGAGAAGGAGCTAATTCTGAGTGGATTACCCTCTTAGAATAAATATATAAACTTTCAAAACACTTTAAGTTTGCTGGTTTTCCTTCCTGTATCAGTTTCTTGGCACCTTCAAAGGAATGCTCTTGGGGGACTCACTCCAGCAGTGACAAGATCTTGTCCTCTTTTTTGTCCTCTGAGACAGTCTCACTAAGCTGCACAGGCTGGTCTTGAGCTCACAGCCCTCCCGCCTGTCTCACCTCCTGAGTACCTGGGGTTCACAATATATATATATATATGTATTTATACATATATGTATATATATATATATATTTTTTTTTTTGGTGGTCCTGAAGATTGAACCCTACCTGACTTCACACTGAGCTCCTTTGCTCTTTAGCTTGAGCTGGGGTCTTGCTGAGTTACTGAGTTGTCCACGCTGGGCTCCAACTCAACCCTCCTTCCTCAGTCCCTCCTTTTTCACCACCACTGGCAGGGAATGGATTTTAAAGATCTTAGGTCCATGAACACTGAATTATCCCAGTGAGATCGGATTTCTTTTATGCACATTTGTTGCCTTCAGGAGTCTGGTGTTTGTTTTAAGGTTTGATTTTTATTTATTTATTTTGTATTTTAGGGAAGGGTCTACAGGGTGTTCAGGGTCTCACTACTAGATCGGACTCGTGGTGACCCACCTGTTTACAGCCTCATAAGAGCTGGGATTACAGGTACACGCCACCACACCCAGTCTCAGTTGCCATCTCGGTGCACCCCCTGGGAGCAGGGCTGGCGCTGCAGGCCCTGGGATCAAACTCCTAGATCCGCTGAGCTATTTGGCCTGCCCCTTGATCATTTTTCATCTATGAACAAAATAAGTTAAATCGCACTTTTATTTCAAAAGATGAAGCTGTGAAAGTCATCTGAAGTGTGATTTAATAAGAAATAGCCTTTACATTTTTTTTTTTTATTTCATCTGATGTGGCTTCTGATGCCTCTGATTTTCTGTCAGTTTCTCCAAGGCTCGCAGCACAGAGTTGAAGGCCAGCATCCTTCCCAGGGCACATGGAGGATAGGGGGTTCTCTCAGCCCAGGTTCTGCTTGGAGACCAGTTGTGAGCAGGCGGAGAAGTGCGCATAGCCTCAGTGGGTCTTCTCGGTCATGTGGAGAAGCAGGAGCCCCTGGCCTCCTGTTAACCCGGCCCTGAGGGATCTACTGAGCCAGGAGCTGCTGGGAACACCTGGTCCCATTCAGTCCTGTTGCCTAGCAGTCCCCACACGGCTGTCATAAGGGGTTGTTGCCCAGCAACCAGGAGGCCCCTGGAGCATCAGCCAGAAACACTGTCAGTGGCCGTGGGCTTGCCCATGAGAGAAGCAGAGCCACATGGCAGGGGGATGTGCCTTCCCTCGGGACGCCCCGGGACACCAGGGCTGGTAACAGTAAGTGTCTTACTTTAGGGCTGAGGAAAGTAATTTATGCTCTCTGAGCAGAGTCATGTATGGAATTACCGATGTGTAACAAATTAGCTGGGGACGCAGGGCAGGGCAGGCAGTGCGGGCTAGTTCCCATTTCAGCTATTCTTTTGATTTGTCTCTCCTTCAGGCTCAGCTTTTTGGGTCAGTGAGAGGCCATTTCTTCATTGTGCTGAGGGAATATATGACCTTCTCTATTAACATTACGTAACCAAAGCAAATGTTTACGTTTGAGAAAAGGCAGCAAGCTAATTCTAGTCTGGTCAAGTGGACTGGCTGGTAAAGGTTTTGGTTCAGTAGCAACACAAGAGCTTGCCTCTATCGCCCAGTGCTGCCTTGGGTTTTCTTTCCATAGAGAAAGGTTGGAAAACGACAATTCACCAGGAATGTGCCTTATTTATTTTTAATATTTAAAAGAGAGTTGACAAGACTCCTGCAGAAGGCTGAATTGTTTTAAGATTTAAGTTTGCATGCTGAGCCATGGCTTTTTCTGAGGATCCAGGCACAAATTTTAAAGGCTAAGCCATCATGCTTTCAATTATTAGAGTAACACAAAGTTGGCTGATTCTCTCTCTCTCTCTCTCTCTCTCTCTCCACACACACACCCACAGACCTAGTATTGAAGATTCCCTTTGCATTGAACTAACATCCCTGCCTATTTAAAAAACAAATTAATTAATCAATATTATGAAACAGGGTCTTACTACATCTTTTTAAGTTGCCAAGGCTAAACTGAATTTGTGATCCTGCCTCAGCCTTCTGAGTGCTGGGATTATAGGCATGTGGTGCCACACCTAGCTTTTCTTTTTTTTGGTAAATTAAAAACTTTAAAAATTCCTCTTGAGACACACACACACACACACACAGACACACACACACGGTACTTTATGTCCATGGGTGTGCACTATGTCTAATGTGAGTACTACTAAGGCATTGCGTCAGTGGTTGTAGAACAAATAAACCTTTTTCTAAGGTGCTTTATACTGTTTCCATCATATACATCATTGGCAGGCACATTCTATGTATCTATTTCCTGTACAGGAGTATTAAGTAATCTGAAACATATTAAACAGAGTGTGTGGCAGGCATTGTTCTACGTGGCTTAAATTCAGAATGTCATTTAATCTGCTAATAATTTCTAAGCTACAGGCACTATTATTAAGGATACCTTACAGTGTGGAAGCTTAGGCAGTTCTAGAAAGGTTAAGTACCTTGGCCAAAGGTACACAGAATAGATTTAGAATCAGAAGGTCTAGTTTTAGAATGCCTGCTTTTAATCAGTGCGGTTTACCGTAAATGTCACATTATTTTACGAGAGCAAGTCAACCTGAATTCACAACTGGCTTGTTTTAATTATAACGCTGCACTACTAATCATCTTCACATAAAAAGTGTGCTTCACTGAGAGTTGATTTTCTCTGACTGATTCCATCTGTGCCACACAAAGCATTTCCTGGTCTGACCCAGCACCCACCTCACTGAAGGTAGACATTTGTGTGCTTTCTTCCCACTGTTGTGCTTTTCCTGAACTGAACTTGTGCGTTCTCATGGGTCTGTTTAAATTCCCGAGTGCAAATGTTCCCTTTAAGAAGTTCTCCCTCACTGGCTTCCCTGGTTTGGATGATGCACGGCAGTTCTGCTCACTTTGGAGAAAATCTCCTTGTAAGGGCAGCGTGCTCAGGGATTCCCACACATTGCAGTTTGCACTCAGGCCCCACGTGCTGTCCTCACCCAGTCTTCTTGCCTGGATGCTGTATTTCTGTCAGATTCTTCCTTGATGTCTACTTGACTTTGTCCACTTCTTGCAAGTGACAAACACATCTGACCCCTTTCTTCTTAATGTCACCAACTGTAACTGACACACAGTCTCCACCCATTTTCCTTGGTCTTGCAAACTTGTCCATTACCCTGATTCTACCATGGTGACAGCTGTTTACTGAGGAGAACCTAAAGCTTGTTTGTGTGAAACATCACTGATTAACTCATATGTTTTAAAAATGAAGTCCTGATTTTGCAGTCTATGCTGAGACTCATTTGTTCATTTAACATTTTACAAAAAATTTCATGGCCTATATTATACATTCCTCAAGATTTTTTGGTGAATTGAATAACATTAAATTGAAGATGCATTAGAGCAAAAGTCTGAATCCCTCCACTAAGAGCTGTGTAACTCTGTGATGTGGGGAATTATTGTTTGTGAGATTTGTTTTGTCATTTGTAAAATGGAGATGTTAGTTGTTTTTAAGACTTAATGAAATACATATGCCCATACCTTAATCGCTGGCGTGGAAGGTTAGCTGCTAGGGCTTCCTGCTCTTCAGGCTTGCTGCCTGCTCTTGGAGGTGTGTGCTGTACCTCACTGACCTGCATTCTCTCTGAGGTTCCTGCTTGGCAGTGCAGCCATGCCCCTCGCTGCCTGAGCTTCAGTGTGCCTCCCATTTAGCCTGGTCTGGCTAAGCACACTTACCACAGTTTGGGTTCTCTCTCCTCTGAAAGTTATTTCTTGGATGTTGTTTGTATTCTCCTCTCTTTGCTTGCTTTTTGAGGGGCTCTCTTGTGCAGTTGTACAGAGAGGGAAATGGGTCCCATGGGAAACTGAGATTTATTAAGTCAGTCCAACTGTGGGACAAGGAGTCTCTGCAGTGACTGGTATCAGGGTAGCACCTGCCTCGCAAGCAGGTGCTTGTTAATCTCAGGTTAACTCTTGGAGAACTCTCAGCTGAGATCCCTCAGCCACACAGCCCTCCTGGCTGGGCACAGTGGGCCAGTCTCCTTGGGGTGGCATTAGGTGGCATACCACGACACCCTTCGTACCTGCCTCACCACACCCTCCCTCTCCTGCCCTGGTCACACACTTGCTGGCCTGGGCGTGCATCCCATCCATAGAAAAGTGCTGGGGTGTCCAAGTGAACGGGCTCCCAGGCCCAGCTCAACCATGTGTTCAATAAGATGTAGGACTGAATTATAATCGATGGCTTAAGATACATATATGGACCTTCATGCTGTTAGGGGTAAATGATGGAATAAGCAAATAAATATGTAAGAAAGGTGTGCTTCTGTGCTGACCAGCTCCTAGTAATACGTGCACTTACTGCATTCTCATGGAGGGGGAAGACACTTCCCTTGCCTGTGAGATTTAGTAGTGACTTTTTTTTGTGGTACTGGAGATCGAACTTGGGACCTTGTGCTTGTGAGGCAGGTGCTTATGCCACTGAGCTATCTCCTGGGGCCTAGTAGTGACCTCTTTCCAAGAAGTATAATGGAAAGCTGTGGGGTCAGGTCCAGTACAGCATCTGGACAGCAGAATAACCTGATAAACCCTGTTGCAGCAAGTCAGCAGCAATAATGATATTGTGTTGATGTTGTGTTCCCTTAATGATAAACATATGACTTTGCCTCTGTGTTACCCCCCCAATCTCATGACTCCAGAATAATTAAAATCATAAGACAAATCTTAGTTGAAGGACAGTCTATGGGATAGCTGGTGAGTGCTTGTCAAGGCTCTAGGTCACATGAAAACAAGAAAAGTCCTAGAAACTGTCACAGCAAAGAGAAGGCATGATGGTTAAATATGATATCTGGAAACATTTAAAAAAATGATAAAAACTAAGGACGTCAGGCCAGAGAGATAGCTCAGCAGCATAAGCACCTGCCTGGAGGGCAAGGTCCCGAGCTGGATCCCTGATACCAAAAAGAAAACAAGATGGGAAAAAAAACCCAAAAAGAACTAAGGAAATAAAAAAATATAGAGTTTGGTTGACAATAATGTACCAATATTGGTTCATTAGCTGTGGCAAATGTTCCATGAGACATGAGTAGTAGGAGAAACTGGGTGTGAAATTATATGGAAACTTTTTGTATTATCTTCATATTTTTTAAACTATAAAACTTAAAAAACTTAAAAACTGTAAATAATAAGCTTCTTTTTTAAAAGCAAGTACTGTTACAGTGTGATCCAGAAATGCCACCTCTGGGTGCACATCTGGAAGACGGAAAAGCAGGGTTTTGAAGAGTCCTTTTTACTCATGTTATTGACAACAGCTGGAATTCAGGAGCAACTCCACGGCCATTGACGGACAGATGGACAGACAGATGTGCTCCTCTGAAGAGGAAGGACATGCTGACACTAGAGGAGGATGCACCTGGAAGTTACATTAAAGGAAGCCAGACAGTCACAAGATAAATACTGCAGGATTCTATTTATAGGAAATATCTAGAGTAATAAAATTTTGGAGACAGTTGCATAATATGGAGACTGTGCTTAGTGCTAAGCTGTATCCTTGAGAGTGGTCCAGATGATAGATTTTACACTATCCAGGGATAGGAAGCAGTAGCCCTTAAGGGAACAGGACACGCAGCACGACCCATTTCAACCGTGGTCTTCCCGAAGCCCCCGGAAGCTGTGTGGCAACCAGCAGGAGACAGCACTCCTGAGTGACTGGGATGGAAAGGGACGCTAACGTTGACGGGCAGCACTGGGGGCTTTTAGAGTCTGAAGTGACTTCTTTGAGCAGAGGCTGCGGCACTAATTATCTGTGGAGTGATATTCGGGTTGATAGCTTTCCTTCTTTGGAAGCAAAACTAATACCCACGCTCTACCTATCCTCTGTCAAATCCTATGACACAGTGACTGTCTCCAAAACGTTCTCAGCGTACAAGTCAGCAACTCCTTACCCACCGAGGAGCGGTCTCTACTTCTCCTTCCTCACCTCCTCTGGACTCACCACTCTATGTCTGCATCTATGAATTTTATGTTTTCATTCATGCTACCTGATTATCTCTTTCTGAGGACTTGCAAAAAAAAAAAAAAAACCAAAATAAAACAAAACGTACTTAGAAGCAGTTAATTCTGGAGAAGAAAGTAGAGGATGAAAAAAGCAAAATAGCCCACAGCAGATTGGCACAGACATCCTGTGAAGAAGAGCAAAGGAACAGAGACAAGGAGTGAAGCTACAGCAACAGGCTGGTGCCAGCTCCTGGCTGTGGAGAGGCGGCTCCAGCTCCTTTGTGTGACAGCTCACGCAGCTCATTTTCTCTTTCCTTGGTCCCAGCCTTTGGCTCCTGGGCCCTGTGGCTGGTGTGTTTTAGGCACTGTGACACAGAGCGGGGACCTTTGCAGCTTCTCAGAGTTTGTGCAGCACCCTCAGAGATGCTGAACTGAAGAAAAAGGAGAGGTGCAGAGACTGTGGCTGGCTTTTCCCTGGGATGGTGTTCTGATGTGGACACTTGAGAAGCAGCAGGGAGCACGAGGCGGGTGATGGGGGCTAAGAAGACGAGACGAAGCGGAGGACTCGGGAGCAGGAAAGTTTCTGCTTAGTCAAGTTTTCCTGAAGTTACACCACTGCCTCTGGTTAATGAAGTGTTGGAGAAGCAAGCTCAGAATCCCAAGGAATTCAAGCAGAGGATGTAGAGGGTGAAAATGAATTCATGCCCAAGATGAAAGTTCTAGGGTATGTTCTGAAAATCATCGACATGGGAAAGGCTCTGCAGAGGACAACGCAGTGAGGGATAACAGTGATCTCTCTCTCTCTCTCTCTCTCTCTCTCTCTCTCTCTCTCTCTCTCTCTCTCCAGGGCTTCACTCTAGTTCAGACTGGCCTTGAACTCATTTTGTAGCTCTGCCTGACCTCAAACATAGTTGCCCAGGTGCTGGGATCATAGCTGAGTGCCACCACACCCAGCTACAATGCGACTCTTGAGTCAAACGCAGGAGCTTTGTTCCTTCCCTCTTAGACCTTGGCTGAGTCTCTTATCTCGGAGGATTAGTTCTCAGAGATAAGGAAAGCTGACAATAGTACCATCTCATAAGTCTCTGATGAAAACTAGAAAATAAGGACTGCAAATGAATTCATTCAACATAGAATGGAACAGAATGTCCAGTGGAAGGTGGCATCTAAACTGCTTGGGAGTAGTGGGCACTTGAAAAATGGTACAGTTACTAGCAGGGGCTTGAGCCTTACCTTGGGAGACACTCAGACTGCTTCAAACAATCTGGCAAATGAAAATCGTGACTACTAATGTAGAAAGCCCATCTCCCCTCATCTAGGATTTGTACCAGGTCAGTTGCTCTGTTTTGTTGCTGCTTGCTTACTGCTTGTTCTTAGCTTAGTCTGCAGTGTTTCTTGTTATATAGAAAAGAGGCTATCCTGAGAACCTCAGCGTGCTTCTTTGAGAGTCTCTGAGTCTGTGCTGGACCTGCCGAATGGAGCAAGCATACACCTGCTGATGCCTGAAGGTGCAGAGTCTGGTCAGAATTGAGTGCCTGGGTCGCAGTCAGAGCCTGTTTGCATCCTCCTCGGTGGTATCATCCCTGCACAATGTGTGCTGGCCATGAAGAGGTCGCTGTACACATGGCTGAGCTACAGAGAGGGAGGGACTAGAGCTGCACTGGCTCACCACGGCCTCCTGGGATCACCTGGGGCTCATCTTACCTGCAGCTGGGCTCCCGCCTGGCTCTGCCCCCGCACCTTGCTTTGCTTTCTGACTCACAGCTTGTGTCACTTTTCATTGGTGTACAGTTAGTCCCTGCCTCTGCATGGTGGTGTGCAGGCCGCGGTCCACAGCAGCCGCACTTCAGGTCTGAGCTGCTGGTCTGTCTGCAGACTAGGAGCCTCCTCTGTTGTCGGGAAGGAGCTGCCTCAGGCAGCTCTCGGTCAGCAGGGCAGGCACGCGGAAGCAGCCCCGGCTCACCGCAAGTGGGCTGCGAATGGTGGGCCTCAGGTTGGGTGTTGTCCTCGTGCTTCAGCTCACAGTGTCTTCCGCTTGGGGTGACTTGATCCCAGCGAACCCACTGCAAGTCGAGGAGCGTGTGTGGTGTACACTGTACACGTGGAGGCCTTTCCACAGCCACACGCAGAGCAGAGAATAGAATCAGCCCCGTGCGCCAGGGTGACTCACTCCATTCTGCAACATTTGCTTAACTGTTTCCTTTTTAAATAAAGTGCTCAGCTAGCTAATCTGTCTTCAAAGAGTGGATGAATTAGTGCGTGACATTCTAGCCCTGTTTAGATTTCACTGCTGTTTATGGAGCCACTCCAGTGTTCAGGCCTGGCCCCTGCGAAGCTGCTTCCAGCCCTTCCTGAGGGAAGTCTGTGGGTGCAGGAGCTCTTCCTTTGCTGTGTGCACCTGGTGACCTGTCTGTGCTTAAGCTGGGCCCACAGAGAGCAAAATGCCATTGCTGGAGAAGTCGGAAGAAAACATTACTTTAGATTTATGTCTTTATATATTGTTGGTACTGGAACCTTTTGAAAGTTTTTCAAAATGACAAAAGCTAAACTTTTTTTTCTTTTGTCTTTTTGAGACAGGTTCTCATTATGCAGTTCAGGCTGGCCTAAAGCTCACTTTGTAGCTCAGGCTGGTCTCGAACTCACAACAATCCTCCTGCCTCAGCCTCCTGAGTGCTGGGATTATAGGCATGCACCACCACGCCTGGCTAGCTAAACTTAATAGGAAGTCACAAAAAGGAATAATCTAAGATCTACCCCCCCCCCCACAAACCGCAAGGTAGGTCAGACTGCCTATGAAGAAAACAAGCAAAATAGGCAGGGGACCATCTGCCTGGGGGGGTGTTTGTGCCTGGAACTGACTTGTAACTGATTACTCTTGAACTGAGTTTCAGCCAATTATAGACAACTAAGTAGCTGACTGGTTAGATGACTAGGGCTTCTCTCCTCCACAGCATCTGAGTATACCCAAAGAAGACCAATGGCCAACCGTAGCCAATCAGATCATTTCTGACCCTCCAGGTCCAGCTATAAATGTCTGCTGCTCAGGAACACAGTCTGTGAATGGCTCCCAGCTTTGCGTGCTGCCTGATTTGTGGATTCTTTTGTCCAAATAAAACTGTTAAATTTATAGGAAGTTTTTCCAAATCTCAGAACAGTTGCACAGAACAAAACAGAAGGCTTTCTAGTCCATGTTTTTCCGGTTTATTGTGCTACTTCTTATGTTTTATAAAAGTGGAGAGAAGTAAAATTATGAATTCTTCAAGAAAAAAATGAAAATGCCCGACACACTGACTGTAGAACAGGTTTAATTCAGTTTGGACCCTTGTTCTTGGCCTCTTCTCTTTTGGATTACCCCGCTGCGGCAGCTCAGACTGGAACCGAGTTCTCCCTCATTTGTAGTGGGTGACAGGGAGATGTGGTCTGGCAAGGAAGGTGTTGATCAAGGGACACTCTTGCTGAAGGTTAGTTGTCACCTTCATCACGTGGCTTCTGTCTAGTTGCTGCACATGACGCATCTGTCTCTTCAGGATGTGGCTGTGCCAGAGTTGTACACGAGACAGGGAAGTGACTTGTAAGCTGAACCACAGCCTGCAGACCAGCAGCTGCAGCGCCGTTAGCCACCTGCTGAGCAGAGCCGGGCTGGGACTACGCACAACGCACAACGAGGGGATGGTGCTGTTGCTGGGTTGCGGTGTCGCACAGGGTTAGAGCCCACATTTTCTCCTTAGTGTGTGTTTGTTTATTTATTGTGGTACCAGGGATCAAACTCAGGACCTTGCCTTTGCCAGGCAAGCACTTATTCCACTGAGCTATTCTCCCAGCCCCTCCATTTTTACTTTAAATTTCAAAAGTAGCGCAAGTCCTCAGATTAAACAGCTCGCTGTAGTTTCAAAATTTTACTGTAGCTTTACTTTGTACCAGGTGTGATGGTGCACACGAGCAATCCCAGGGTCCTGGGGGGCTGAGCCTGCAGGGTCACGTGTGAGCCACTTAGAAGATAATTAAAATCGTATTCATGGCTGCCTTCAGGAAATAGGAACTTAACTGCTGATGTGCTCCACATAGGTTAAATGATGCGTGAGAAGTAAAGATCTGTCACACGTTGATATCAGGGATTACCAAATTGTGTTCACAATAAAACTATGGCAATTCATATTCATTACGAATATGTTTCGACTGTAAAATAGTAACTTGCAGATATTGGAAGGCACATAGCATTTTGACTAAATTGATGTCAACTTATTATTTTATCATACTATTTATTTAGTACAGGGCCTTGCTTCTCAGCTCAGACTTGTAGTGACCCTCCTGTGTCAGCCTCCCCAGCACTGGGATTACAGGTGTGCACCACCACGCCTGATTTTGGTGACCAGTACAGCGTGTCTGGGGTTCCAGAGCCGGCATGGCATGCTGTACTGGGGATTGAACCTGGGTTCTTGCGCTTGCCAGTCAGGTGCTTAGACCGCTGAGCTATCTCTCCAGCCCTATCCTATCTTTTAAATAGCATAGAAATTGTAATGGTAGTTATGCAAATTTGTACTGGTAGGGAAACATAAATGTATGTTTATTTTTAAACACAGCTTTAAATGGTGAAGGTAATAAAAACTCCTGGAGAGATGAAATCATTGTCCAGATATTGAAAAGGTGCTGGGTGGTACTCTTTATCTGAGGTGGCATCTTCAGACCGCTAGAAGATGCTCTATTAGAGGTGCTGGTAGTGTCACAGTCTCCAGGGCCCAGCAGGGGTGTGTGTGTGTGTGTGTGTGCTGAAAGGTGCTAAAGGACATTTCTCTAGAAGTCCAGTCCATATTATAGATCGGTGAAGAACCTCTTCTGGTTTCATCTTATTAGTGACTATCTTTTTCCTGCTTAACTCTGTGAGCTGACTTCCAGGGGACCATCCCAACGAGCCCGTTCAATTAAACTTATTCTGAAGAACAACATAATGTGGATTCTGTTGTTAGTGCTGAGATGTACATCCAGTGACACATGTGCACATTTCTTTTGCTGTTTGCTGGTGGGGACCCACCAGCCCACCACCCAGGGCTCCGGTCTTCTTGATACCAAGTGGATCTCTGAACTGCACAAAAGACGGTGTGTGGAGAGTCTGACCATGGGAAGGCAAATTTCCTTGCCCGGCCCTTCGGCTCTGCTGGCTCCTGCAGTCACAGAAACACAGCGCAGGGCATGAGTGCACTGTCCCTAGGCCATTTAGGAGTGTGGCTCCAGGCAAGGAATTTAACTTTCTGCCTCAGTGCTTTTTTCTGAAAATTAGAAGCAATAATAGTCTCCCTCTCACAGGGATTTAATAAAGATAAGTTTGCTGTTCTTTGTGCAGTATTTAGAAAACTCCATACATGACCTTAATGAACTCATAATATGATTGGGCTTTATTTGACTTGATATCTACAAGGACAGTTTGAAAACCATCATGCTAAGGCCATTTCTTGCCTTTCATTTTATTAAAAAAAATGGTACAGAGTCTCACTGAGCAGCCCAGACTTATAGTGATGCTTTTGTTTTCAGCCTCCCCAGCACTGGGATTACAGGTGTGCACCAGCATGCCTGGTCTTGGTGGCTGGGTCAGCGTGCCCAGAGGTGAGGCCGGCATGGTGAATGGTGCCAGGGATGGAAGAACCCTGGTCCTGAGCTTGTCTAAGCGGGCACTTAGTCTGCTGAGCTATCTTGCTGGCACTTGTGTCTTGCCTTTGTTTCCAATACATGAATGCATTGGACACATGCTTAGAAGAACTCGTTTCTATGCAGAGTAATAATAGCGACACAGTCTGACACTGATGATTGCTTTTTGTCACTTGTTTTAAATCAAGGTAAGAACTGCTCTAAGAATGAAAATGCTTATGTACCTTGTGGTGATAAAGACTGTGACTAGCCCTGTGACTGTGCTGGACCGCGTTTCTGGATTGTGCACCTGTTTTATTTTCATCCTAAAACATTGACATCATTTCTATAGTACTTTTCAGTTCCCATCTTTTAAATGTGCTCTTGGCTGACATTCTGCTTAGAAACTGGGTTTGATGATTCCTTTTCACCTCTGTGTTGTTAAGGCAAATATCCTACTGTTTATCAAGTGTGTTTAGCTCAGTTTGGTACCTGAGTTCTCACATACTTATGGCTCTTTGCTGAGCCATCCACCATGTGTTTTACTTTGCTAAGAAGCTGTGAAATTGGGGCCTGTTCTCATTTAGAAACAAGTCCACGACAGGGTACCCTGGGAGAAGACGAGCGTGGTAGTGCAGGGATGGCTGTTGTTTCAGCTGGAAGATGGAGCAGGCTTTCTACTGTGAAGGAAGTCAGTGGGCTGGGGCTCACTTCAGTTGATGGGAAAAGCCTGCCACCTAGACGTCCTGGAGTCTCTGAGGACCAGTAGGTGGACGGGCTGCAGTTGGCAGAGCTGGGGGCCGCTGCCACCCAGGCAGAGGAATGAGCGGGCTGATCACAGAAAGGGGCTCTAGTGTGAGGTTGGAGCCCAGGCTTGTCACCTTGGCCCTGAGCAAAGCGGGGAGAGTAGCACACAGGGCCGCTTGGGAGGGGAAGAGTCTACCGGGTGTTAGAGCAGCAGCCTGGCTCTGCGGACCTGCTGGTAGGAGAAAACTTGGCAGCCTCGGGTCAAGGGTGGTGGGGATCGGAACGAGCCAGGCAGGGTTTCGGAGGTGCTGGGTTTGGCCTTCTGTGGCATCATGCAAAGTGGAAAGCCACAAGTGTGCCCATCACTGATGTGGGCTTTATTTATCGCTGTTGTGTTTGCTCATCCTCCTCATCTGAGAGGAGGGTGAGAAAGCGCTGTGATGCAGTCAACCATGGCATCCTTTCTTTTCTCTGCCCACCTCCCTCTCTGCCCCCATCCCCGTTTTTTTTCTGTAAAGCTTGTAGTAGCATTTAGGTGGGGTGTGGTTCTGTACAGTTGAAATAGCCAAACATAAAATAGATGTGTTGTTCCGGTTCTTCTTGGCTTGATTCTTGGGAAGAAATACGTCAGATAACAATAGGAAGTGAGAGGATTAGGAAGCGGATGTGTGCTTCTTGGCTAAAACTTGCTTGCAATGGAAGCAAAATGGTGCGCAAGTTGTTGAAATTCGCTTCCTCATGGGGGCAGGGGTGTGAACTGGCTCCTGCCCTGACCATTGGCATCTGCAGGGCCGTCAGGGCTGGTGTGTGGTGTGGGTCACTGCAGCAGACCTGGGTTCCCTCTACTAAGGATGAGGAGCAGTGTGTCTGGACCCTTCCGTGAATCGAGCTTCTGCCAGCCTTCTGTGGTTGACCTCAGGCCTGGCACAGACTGCAGCACTGTGATTCCCGCAGAAAACCCTGAAATGAAACGAAACTCCACAATTTTCATTATTTTTATTACTATTTTAAATTGTATTTTACTGGGTTACTTGCACATTCCTAAGTTTCACCACAGCTTCTCCAAATACTGCTTTCAGGAGAGGGAACTCGATGGTTGTCTCTTGTGCATGATCTTTATGAGTGTGGTCTAGAAAACCTGTTCATATATCAAGTGGCACTTATTTTAAATAATGATAGATTCAGCTGGCATGAAATCCAGTGCTTCAGATTTTGATCTCCAAGGTCCCAAGTTCAGTCCCAGCTACTGGAAAAAAAAAAAAATCTGATCTCCTGGCTTTGAAGCCAGGTATCTCCCACGTTGGGTTCCAGTTCTGCTCTATTTCCTCCTCTGTTATAGAATTCCTGTGTTTACGGAACACCTTTTGGAACCACGAGTGGCAAAGCTTCCCTTGCTTACCCATAACTTGTACTGAGAACCAATGGATACATTCCACTTTTATTTGCCCCACAATATGAGTAGAGCTGAATAGCCAGGTTCATGGGAGAAACAGAGCTCATAGATGACACACACTTAATAACTTCCTGCCAGGAACTAGCTTCCATGACTTGGACTTCAGGAGCTGGGGAAGGCGGGACATCAGGAGAGCTGAGAGGCCAGGCTGCAGCTGGAGTTTCACCATCAGAGAAATCTCAGCCTGCCTGGAAGGCATGTTTAGAGCAGACCCAGCAGGATTATTGTGGCCAGTTTCCTTGTCCTAGTGTCAAGAGGCTGCAGGTGCTGGGCACGTCTGCAGAACTCCTTCCCTGCAACACTCTGGTCTGTGTGTGCTTGCTGGACCTGATTACCTTCCTCTGCCAAGTTTATACCCAAGGCCAGTTGCCAAATCACAGCCCAGCTGTGGTCCTTACTGCCCTCTGCACATTTCCTTAAACCATGCTAATCACAGGACAGTTACAAAGCCATTCTTCCATGTGATGTGATGTCATTGTCCTCAAACCGTGCCAACCTTTCCCCCAGGAGATAGAGTGAGTCACTGGGAGATGGTCACTGTTTGCCTTGTCATGCTGCTATTTGCATTCTGTGTCATCCAGTTAGTGTTGTTAATGTTAGGTGATAAGAGCTAAAAGAAAAAATATATATGCACGTATATTCATAATTGACAGTCCCCATTTCTATAATTGGTCTCTTGATCAGAGCATGTAATTTTGCTCCCTTCCTAGCCGGCCATTTCATCTGGCCTTCGCTCTCCAGCAGGCAGCTCAGCTGTCCTGGTTCTCCACCTGGTGGGGTGAACTGAACCTCTTTTCTGATTGGGTTTGGGCCTCCAGCCATCCCTCCTGAAGTATTGTGGGTTTCCATTGGCCTTACTCATAGGATGCAGTAGTAATGAGCTGCTGTCTTCATCCATTTTCGGTTGCTAGTGGCGGTACCACAGACTGGGTACATCGCAAAGACGTCTCCTTTGCCTGATGGATTCTGGTTCAGGGTAGATTCTGGTCCTGCATACACTGATGGCCTTCTTGGTAGAAAGGTCCCATGGTAGGCAAGAAATCCTGTGGTGAGGGACAAGGCACACACGTTTGCGTGGCTTTCTTATCCTCCAAAGCTATCAGAATTCAATCATGGTGTCTCCACCACAGTGGCCTTATCTTCTCTTCATCATCATGCGATGTCATAATATGGGACTTTACCTCCAACGTGGTTTTCAGAGGGGACAGGCCATTGTCAACCTAGAGTAGGTACTCTAGGGCAACTCTTCCATTCCACACTTACCCTTCCATTTCTCTATTTTATACTATGGCCCAGTTTCCTTTGGCAGTCAGGATCAGTCACCCCATCCCCTAAGGCATCTTCCTTTCTGATTCAGGATGGGACCCAATGTGACCTGTTTGTAGGTTGAGTTCTCAGGTCAGCAGAATTGCTGTTGTGTCTCTTAAAGCAAGCTACAGCTCTTGGCCCTGAAAACACAGCTTTGAAGTGTTTTTCTAGTAGATTGACAAGGGTAATAGTAAGTTCTGCTCATCCTGCTTCCACCCCTTGATTGCTGCTCCTCTGCCTCTTCACAGTGGGGGACACAGCACCTTATATTGCATATGCACAGAACTGGATTTATAGTACATCAGCCTCCTGGAGGGTATTTCCAGGGCCTGGCAAGTATGGCAGCTTGGGCAGCACCGTACCTCTGTGTCAAACATGATTCCTCTCATGGGCTTCCAGAGAGAACTACAGGAATAATTACCAAGAATCTACACCTCACCTGCCATGAAACAAGCTCCTTGATCAGAAGCAACGACAGGGGATTAGAGGATTCTGTCACTCCACGCTGGGTAGTTCTGGCAGAGACATGCTTGTTGGCAGAGCATACTTCTCTCCAGGGCAAGTGTCCTTTCCTCTAATCACAAGGTGCCACTGCTCGTGCAGTGGAGTAGCCCATAGAGGCCACTGAGTTGCTTGGCTCACCCTCTACGGAAGGATGCCAGAGGCAGTTGTGTGTTGGCATCTTCTGGGGGCAGTGGCTATGGCCGGGTTGGATTTGGCAAGTGGAAGTCTGTGCTGCTGAGCCCATGCCTGACCTCCCTCCTTGTCAGCAGGCCACTGTGTACATGTTCATCGGGCAAAAGCAGGAGTGGCTGGGGAGAGGTGAGGTAGGCACAAGATGGGCTGTTGTAGATTCTGGTTATTAAGATCCTCCTCTGGGAGGTTATCTTTCAGTCAGCATTCACCTGGGAAGTAAACAGCGTCACATTTTCTCACTTAGCATGGTCTAGCCATATGCTTCCGCTCCGATGTCACCAGTTTTCTAAACATGTGCTTTCCAAGTTGTGGAACATCCAATTGGCCATGGCCCAGGAATCAGGGAGATTTGAACCTCTGGCCATTTCATCATCAGAGTAAAATTCACACCCAGCTTCACTTCTAAGTGTTTCCCACTGGGAATGTTTTTCTTTTTTACTGCCTTTTAGAGGTATATTAGGAAGGAGCTGCAGTACAGTAACTGTCCACTTTCGGGTAGTTCCTCATTTCACACCTAATCATCTGTAGAACCACGCTCAAGTTTCTCTTCTTCACTTAACTCATTGTAAAGAATTCCCCACAAAGCCATAGAGCTGGCAGAAAGAAGGTGTTACAGCAGGGGAACTTTGAGAATTTGCATTGCTTCCTGACATAAATGATCTGTATCTTCAGAGTTGCATAAGCCTGATATCATGCTACGACTGCCATTCAGTTTTTTTAAAAGATGCATTTGGTACAGGGTTTCACTATGCAGCACAGACTCAAAGTGATCCTCCTGTTTTCAGCCTTCACAGTGCTTGGATTACAGGCATGCACCACCATGGCTTGTCTTAGTGGATGGCTCAGTGTGCCTGGGGGTGGGGCCTGCATGGCATGTGGTGCTGGGGATCAAGCCCTGGTCCCTACGCTTGCCTAAGCAGGCACTTAGTCTGCTGAGCTATCTTGCCAACCCTTCTATTTAATGTTTGTGTGCAGCTCTGCATATCTAGATTTACAGTGGGGTTAGTTCAGGAGGCATACAGGTAAGATTTTTTGATAGCTTAGTTAGACATGTGTAGATGTTCAGCTTATACTGAGACCTAACAGCAAGTCAGAGACTGATTCTCATAAGGAAAGTAGTGGATGGCAGTGTGTTTTCTGTCTGCTATGGGCATTTCAAGCTCCACCTTGGTTGCTGAGGAGCAAGCTCAGACGGGGTGAGTCATATGCCCCAGACTGCCCACTAGGAAGTGCAGGGATTTGCCAACTTTCTGTTGGCACCTTCTCCTCTCTTGTCTGAGGATCCACTCAAATCTCGCAGCTCTTTGGGTTACTAAGTTAACAAGTATGAAGAGGTTGTAGCTCCTGAAATCCAAAGAGGCTAAGTAGGCATTGTCCATTTTGGTTGTAGGTAGAGAAAAATGAAGCAAGCATCCTTTATCTTGGAAGGGGTGTGTCCAGTGCTCCACACTATTAGGCTCCTAGGTGGAAGGTCACAGGAAGGCCACAGAGGTGAGTTAAGTGTGGATATTGGGAAACCCTCATGGCTGAACCTTTAACGTCCTTGTTATTCATTGCTTTGCATGGGTAGTAAATACTGATGCTATGATGACTTTCTGGGACGAACTGGGCTTTGGGTTTTACTGTAGCACATGGAATTTGATGGTGAGGGGATTCTCTAAGCTAATGATCTGGACATATTTGGGTTTTGGGGTGACCTTTCATCACAGGCATCATTCTTATGCTGATTTTTTCCCCAGAAAATGCTAGCTGCATTTATTGAGCTCTTTCATTACCTACATACTTCTAATCTTTGAAAGGTTATGGAGTAATCCAACTTCAACATCAGCTTTCTGCCACATCTGTGTGCTCACAAAACCAGTAATAGTTTTCTCAGTTTGGTTTCATAGATGCAGGAATTATAGGACCATAACTAAAGATCGAGGCTATGCTGTGTAGATTGCGTTCTATATGATAACCTTTAAGAAACACTAACAAAGTTAATTCCCTACTTAGGTGCTAGGTATCTGCATTAAACCTGTACACCCAAGGTGGCCCCCTCTTCTTGGCCAGGATGTGCTCCAAAGCTGTTATGTGTGCCTGACACCAGAGGTTATACTGAATCCCACCTATGCTGCTTTGTTACTATGTAGTAAGGCAGTACTTGGTTAGTGTGTTTGGATTGGACTCAAGATCTGAGTTTGAATCATGACCTTGTGGCTTGGGCAGTCTCCCCCAGGCTGTCTGCTTGTCCATGAAATGAGCATGATTATATGTCTCTTGAGTAGGTTAGGATTGTGGTAATAATGGGTGTTCATTGCCTAGTATGTTGTAGTTGTTGAGTAGGACTTGTCTTTACTACATCTTGGTGCCTTAGCCAGGGTCCTGTTAAAGGAGAGCTTGGACTGCTTTTTTCTTTTGAGAAGCTCACAAGGCTTGTATTTCTTCTTGGTGTATTTAAGGAGGACAAGAATGAAAACTCACTTGAGCTTTGGGCATGGTTGAATGGGAGCAAGAATAGCATTCTTGCTGTGCTCATGTGTCAGGCGTGGGTAGTGATGCATCTCCATAAGTTTGTGGTAAAGATGGGATGTATTAATGTGGAAATGTTGGAAACCATGTGCATGCCCAGGAGCTGTTCCACAATGCAGTTTGTACCCCTGATGATGTTTTCCATACTGTTACTATGGCTGCAGCCTGTGGATCATGCTAGGCTCTGCAATGGGAGAGCAGGACTGAAATCCCTGCACTTCCTAGTAGGCAGTCTGGGGCATTCGACTCACCCTGTCTGAGCTTGGTCCTCAGTAACCAAGTGGAGGAAGGGACTGTGGGCGCTACCCAGTGGGCTGCCTCCGGATGCAAAGCAGCAAGGCACATGCAGATTTAGCACCACTCCTGGCCCGTTAGAAGCCCTTGGCAATTTAGGTATTTATATTAACAATGCCTATTCATTAAGCATTGATTTAACCAACTTATATCAAGCACCTAGCTACCATCCAAGCAATCCTCTAGATACTGGGAATATAGTGTTCAGCAAAACAGATCATGACCTAATAAAGCTTCCATTAAACAGTAGGCTTGACTTTTTAACATTTTAATTAAAACTTTTTTATGAGGAAGGAAAACTAGACTTTGCCAAATAGAAATCAGATGGGCTTTCTGAATGGGTGAAGATGCTTTGTCTGTTTTTTACCTGGAAATGGATGTTTCTAAACACTGTAAGGCAATTTAATTTTGACTTTGAAGATCTCCATCTCTTGGAAAAATTCCCTCTACTAGTTAACTTAATAATAATAAATAAAATAATAAAGCTTTATGCCCACACAAAATAGTATTGAAAAAATAATAATAAATAAAATAATAAAGCTTTATGCCCACACAAAATAGTATTGAAAAAATTATTTTTGTTTTGGTATCAAGGATTGAACTCAGAACCTTGCGCTTGCCAAGTAGGCTCTTATGCCTGCTGAGCTATCTTCCAGCCCTATTGAATATGTTTTTAAATTCCTCAATATAAATTGTAAAGAGTCTTGGTGAATACTCTTTAAAAGGTATTTTCAAAATTATTGGCATCAGGAATATTCAGCCTTTACCAGGCTATTTCAGAGATGGTATAAAATTTGTGCTTTTTAAGGACTCTATAAATTATCAATGTACTGATAAGTCAACCCAAGTGTGAAATCACTCTGTAAGAACATTTGGCGCTCATATAATTTGTCTGTAATTTTTTTCTCTCCACAAAACTGCTGAGTAAGTTCTGAGTAAGAAACTATAATTATCTGTTGTTAAAGTTTGTGGTAAGAGTCTCAGTAATTGCAAGGAGACTTAGTCTTAGCTGACATCATAATTCTGAGTTAGTAAACTCAGTAAGCTTCGGCAGCAGTGTTGTCTCTGCATGGCTAGCACGAAAGGAAGCGGCAAGTGGGGAATGTGCAAATAGCTGCAAAAGCGAAGCCGTCGGAAAATCTGTGAAAGATTCCTGCTCAAAGTGTTTTCAGAGCACAGGGAAAAGTGAACAACAGCTGGGTGAAAGACACAGAAAGGGAATGAATCCATCCCGAAGGAAGGACTTACTGAGATGAGGAGGGCAGGAGAGGGAGTAGGGGAAGGAGATGTCTCTGTGCTCTGGATTTCTGCTGGTCTATGGAAAGGGGCAGTGAGTGCTCATTTTTTAAATCTTTTTTCCTTCTGTTTGTTTTTTCCTCTTTCTTAATTTCTCATAACTTTTTTCTTTCTTTTACAAATTTTGCATGCATATATCTGGTAATCTGAACAAGTTGAAGACAAAGTACTATGCAATATGATAAATACTGCCGGACTCATATTTTGTTTAGTGAAATTCTGAATCACTTCTAATTTTTTATTACTATTTTGTATTCTTTTTAAAAAATAAAAAAAAGGCAGAAAATGGCAATCTTTTTGGGGCTGCACAAAAAGTAAAGCAATAGAAACAGCATAATATTAAAATATTCTGAAAGCATGGAAATTCAACTTTTTCCTTTGTAAATGAACTGGGCAATATCAAGGAAATTTCCGGACGATCGAGAATCGCTTGCAGGTCCCTTCCGAGCATCTCCACCTCCCGGAGGGTTTCGGCACGGTAGGCTTCGGCACTCCCGCCATTGTGGGAGGTGTGGTCCAGAAGGGTGGCGCCTGCACTGCCCTACGTCTCTCGATATGGTCGAACTCCCGGGAAGAAGGAGCGCGGGAAGGCCTTAGGCCTCCTGGGCTCCGCTTCTGCCCTTGCTCACTTCCTCCTTCCCACAGCTCGTTCAGGAACCAGGTCTTCCAGAACCCGGCTCCACAGTCAGGTGACTGAGACTGAAGAGTTCATCTGTTCTCTTGGGAAGGCCCTTCCGCCCGCCCTAGGCGCGGCTCGGCCCGACGCCTTTCTCGCTCGTCAACCCTGACGTGAGCCCTCCTTGCTTGGCCCTTGGGGTTGAGAGGGCTTCACCGGGGCTGGGGGCTGTCACCGGGAGTACGCGTCCGTGAGCGTCCCGCCAGTTTTCTGTTACTGCCTAAGAGCATCAACTTGGAGAAGAAGAGAGGATCCAGAGCAGCTGGGAGGTTCCAGCTCAGGGCCGCACAGCACCGGAAGCCAGTGCGGCTGCTCGCCTCCAACCCGGAAGCGAGCGCGGAGCGCCGACGTGGGGCGGCCCCACCTTCGAAAGGTCTCCGTGACCGGCTTTTACCCCAAGGGCCTTTGGGGGACGTTTAAGACCCAAAGGATGACAGATGTCTTGGACTTAAGAACATGATTATGTACCTCAGGAAGTTCCTGCTAGGCTGTGGCTATAGCTCGGTGGTACGGCGCCTGCCCACTTGCACGAGCCCCTGGGTGCCAGTGACAGCCCTGTGGAAACAAACGTGAAGCCAAACAGAACACCACACTTTCCTGTCCTGTTAAGCACAGACTCCCGATCAGAATAAGAGGAAGCCGTCCCCTAATGATTGTGTCTCTTGCTAAGCACCAAACGGAGCATAGCATCATGTGGAAATGTGCCATTCATTTAAAACATGTAATTCAATAATTTGTAATATATTCTTCAGGAAAACAGAATTGAAACTGAGCTGTAACTGGAAGACAAGATTGCATGACCTGATGTGTCCCTGGAATCACTGTTCCCACTTAGGGAAAGCTCAGCCAGTTAGTAGGCCTTTTGTGTGCTGGGTGCTTCCGTTAGGGTCAAGTATTTGTGTTTTGACATCTCTTACTGTTATAGTATAATCAAAAGGCAGCACATACACAAGATATGTAACATTTCATGTATAGGAAAAAAGGAAAGTGAATTCTGGTTAGGATCTGTAATCAATAGGTTTCTCAAAATACTGAAGAGTAAGTACCTCTGTACATCACCATAGCTGGCTTATTGCACTCTAATTTTCTCTCAAAAATCCATTCTGAGTAGTAGCATTCATTGAGCCTATTTTTTAAGTAAATTTATTTACTTTCAAACTATATTGACATATAACATCCCCTAAAAGCCATCCATTTAAAACATGTGATTCAATAATTTGTAATATATTTGCACTCACTAGAATTAATTTTTGGTCACTGTTATCTTCCTATAACTATTACCTATAAAATGTCCCTTTTCTTCCAAACCACTCCCTCATTGTCCCTGGGCCACCTTGAGCCTTCTTTGGCTTTTAAATTTTGTATGTTTTGAGCTTCATCTAAGTGGAACCGTGAAACACATGACTTATTTCCCTTAGCGTAGTGCTTTCTTCAGTGTTCATCTGTCAATATATGTCTCAACACTTCATTCTTTTTATGACCACATAATAGTACATTGTGTATAGATTTTTTTTTTTTTTTTTTTTTTTTTTTTTTTTTTTTTTTTTTTTTTTTTTTTTTTTTTTTTTTTTTTTTTTTTTTTTTTTTTTTTTTTTTTTTTTTTT
>PVKA01004057.1:0-17783 GCA_004027165.1 Ctenomys sociabilis | reverse complement strand
GTACATTGTATGTACATGCTGCATTTTACTCGGAACTATTTTGCAGAGGTGCTGCACCATTTCCCATTCCAAGCAAAGAAGGGTACTTTCAGTTACTCCACACTGTGGCCAATGCTTGCCATCATCCTTTCTTGGGTTAGGAATCCTGCTCCGTGTAAAATAATATTCTACTGTGGTCTTACTTTCACTTTCCCGATGGATAATGGTGCTGAGTAGCATTTCATTGCTCTTTGGCCATGTGCATATCTTTTTTTGGAGAAATCTCTGTTCCTATGCATTGTCCAGATTCTTATCTTTTTATTAGGTAGTTGTAAAATTGTTTATACACTGAGGATGTAACTCTCCTGTTCAGGTTTACAATTGGCAAATAGTTTCTGAAACTCGGGGGTGGTCTTTTCATGTAGAAGAGGTTTTCATTTTGATGAGGCTTGATTTTTTGTTACATGTGCATTTGTGCTATATCTAAATAATTCTCAACTCAAGGTCACAAAAGCTTTATTTACAGTGTTAGCTTTTGCATTTAGATCTACTGTGTGTATGTGTGTGTGTGTGTGTGTATGTGAGAGAGAGAGAGAGAGAGAGAGAGAGAGAGAGAGAGAGAAAGGAGAGAGAGTGTAGGGTGTGAAATATGGATTATAATGCCTAGCTGACCCAGCACAAGTTATCAGAAAAAAAAAGAGTGTTCTTTCCATGATTGGATTCCTGTTGAAAATCGATTGCTCATAAGCCTGTAGGCTTAATTCTGGACTTCCAGTCCTGTTATATTGGTTAACAAGTCTGTTTTGATAAGTATAGCTTTAAATTTTGAAATTGGACACTATGAGCTTCTGAAATGTTTTCAAGTTTGTTTTGTGTTCTAATTGAATCTGATTCTTTTGCCAATTCCTACAAGAGAAAGAAAACTGAAGTTTAATGAGGCTTATGTTTGATTCTTTTTTTTTTTTTCTTTTTGTATTTAGGACAAGGTGTACAGAATCTCACTATGTAGATGGACTCAGAGTGATCCTCTTGTTTACAGCCTCCCACGTGCTGGGATTACAGGCGCTTGCCACCATGCCCATTCTCATTTGCTGGCTCAGCACACCCTGGGGGTAGGGTCAGCACAGCAGTCCCAGGGATCGAGCTCCCAGCCCCTGCGTCTGCCTAAGCAGGCGCTTTATGTTTGATTCTGTTTATAAATTTGAGAAGTGTTGTCACCTTCACATAGTCAGTCTTCAGCTGCAAGATGGATTCATAAGGCCTATCTTCCTGTCTGGATAGATCTCTTTCAAGGTGGAGGACAACCCCTGCAAATGTTCTCTGTAGCACTCTTCCTTGTTGAACTCTTTCATATCAGACAGTGAGGGGGGCTTCCAGGTTAGCTCAGTTGCTTAAGGTGCCTGGGCAGACTCAGTCAGGTGCAGGGGATTGTGGTTCAGTCTCCAGCTGCACAAGCTGAACCAGACCCACCCTCAATGCAGCTTGAGCTAGGAAAACAAAAATTCCTCATATTAGACAGCATATCTATCAACCAGGTTGGTGACGTACAGCTGGGAAGGGTAATGTGGGTGACGTATTATGGTGAAATAGCATCAGTAATAGGAAATATTACTGATAGGAAGTATTTAAAGGTAAATAACTGGCTGGCAAGATAGCTCAGTGGACTAAGTGCCTGCTTGGGCAAGCGCAGGGACTGGGGTTCGATCCCTGGCACCGTATGTCTCACTGGCCCTGCCTCTGAGCACACTGATCCAGCCACTGAGACTGGGTGTGGGGGCTCGACACCTGTAATTCCAGCACTGGGGAGGCTGAAACAGGAGGATCACTGCAAGTCTGAGCTGCATCAAATACATTTTCGAAAAAGTAAATAACTACATTTAGGTTCAAAATTTTAACTGTTCAAGAACAGTTTGTAAGAGTTTTCACAAATACCAAATTGTTCACAGTGATGTTTATTTTAGTTCTAGAAGGAAGGACCTTGGGCATGATAGCTAGCTTTTGTGGGTGTGGAAAACGCCACATGGAAAATTATTTAGACTGAATCAGAAGAAAAATGTACTGTAAGAGGAGAGATTTAGACTGCAAACTGCTTTGTACATTGATATATTTATTAAAGTATGAAGAAGGTAATTTTAGTGATATTTGATGTACCTAATAATGATCATTAAAAGGTACAAGAGGCTAAAGATAATGTCTTGTTCAGTATCTTTAATTTATCAAACAGGATAAAGGAACCAATATATTTTAGAAAGATAATAAAGTTTGCAAAAGTTTAAATGGTGAGACTGCACAATTGGCTAAATTCCGAGTGAGAGTATAAATGCAATTTTATGGCATGATGAGAAACCTTGAGAGTTGCTCCACTTTGCAGTTTTTTTTTTTTCTTTTCCTTTTTATGTTTAAAGCAGGCAGCAGGGGCCTAGAGGAAAACCATATCTCTTCCACAAGTGAAGTGGCACCTTTGACCAAGTTTCTCAAAGCGCTTATCTCCATGTGTGTTTTTGATGCACACTGGCTGTGTTCACTGTGCGTTGCTGGCACAGTGATCCTTCGACTTCCTCGTCCTCTTCTTTCCGTCCCCTTCCAGGTCCTCTCCCATCTCCATAGTCTATCTCTTGTTTCCTATCATCTGTCTTCCATTTTGCTTTTTAAATTATGTTTTGTGTTAAGAGAAACCAGTGGTGTTTCACCCGTGTCTGATTCCCTTCCTTTAGTGCTGTGGGCTCTGGGTGCGTCCCCTTTCCTACAGAGGACCAAGATTGAGATGAGCAATGACATTGCTAACAGCTATTGGATCTTTTCTCTCTGCGGTCAGCAGAATCATCATTCTCATGTTGCTAAGGGATAATCTAGTTGGAGAGGCCACACAGAGGGTGTTGGTGGCACTGGCCTGACATGAGTGTGTAGGAGTCTCCCAGTGTCTGTCTTTCTGTTTGCCAAGAGCAATGCTTGAACAAAGAACTATGAAGGTTGGGGCTGGGGAGATGGCTCAATGGAATAAGCACTTCCCTGGCAAACACAAGGGCCTGAGTTCAATCCCAGGTTCTGCCAAAAAAAAAAAAAAAAGAACTATGAAGGTTTAGTGCAGTGGTCGCAGGTCTTAGGTCTGTGTCTGCTGTTGTCCTTACCCTGGTTGTATTGTTTCTTCTGCATCTCATTTACTTGGAATAACTTCATGGAAATAGTATTCTATTTCAGTGCATGACCTGGCACAGGTCACGAGGAGATGGGGGCCCGAGGCGTGCAGGCCGCAATGGCTTGCTTGGTTCATGTCAAGCCTTTTCATATGTCCTCTGATCTGAGTTCTGCTAACCCTATCCTAATTTTCCTCAACTTAAGAATTCACTATGCCGGGCGTGGTGGCGCATGCCTGTAATCCCAGCACTCGGGAGGCTGAGGCAGGAGGATTGTTGTGAGTTCGAGACCAGCCTGAGCTACAAAGTGAGCTCAAGGCCAGTCTGAACTGCACAATGAGACCCTGTCTCAAAAAAGACAAAAAAAAAAAAAAAAAAAAAGAATTCACTATACACCTAGGGATGCCGTACTTTGAGACAAGTTTCTAATCTGAGAAAGTGTGGGCTGAGACAGCTATGTATGGAAACGCTGGCTCACTGGCCAGGCACAGTCTGCACTCAGGTCCTCTGGGACCTGCTAAGAGTTCATGCCAGTCACAAGTGGAGGCACCAGGCTATGACTTGTTGTGGCTTAAAACAAGAGTCACAGCTTTGCTCCCAGTTTTGGACTGCAGATTCTGGAGTAAAGTTACAAACAGAGCCCTGTTCCCTTAGCAGCTAGGGAGGGGTCTTCCTAGCTTCTTCCAGCTTCTGGAAGCTCCACCTATGCCTTGGCTTTAGGGGCATCACTCTTATGTCTTCATGTGACATTTTCCCTACATGTCTGTGTCTTCAGCGTCTTCCTTTCTTAAACAAGTTGCATGGGCTTGCAGACCCACCCAACTGCAGGGTGGCCTCACCTTAGCTTGTTATGTTAGTGAAAACTAGCTCCAAATGGGCTCACATTCACAGGTCCTGGCATCACACCTTCATTATTTGGGGGAAGGCAATCCAGCCCCTACCTCCAAACCTTGTGTGTTGTCCTCGTTGCCAGAATGCAGTTGACTGAGACTGGCCCCTTGGGAGCACAAGGCGGCTGAATTGTTCTAGTGAGAGCAGTGGCCCCTTAGCATTTAGGTGGACGTTCTTTTTGCCATCTCACTCGCAGAACAGGAGTGCTCTTGTGGTTTGGTTGTGTGCTTATTCTGATTTTTGGAAACCCACAACATGATGTTAGTTCAACTAGTGCAGTGTGAGATGACAGCAGCAGTCCTGCAAAGTGATGAAAGTACCAACAGCTGGTGGAGGCGGTGGGCTGGGCTGCCATGTGTCAGGCGCGAGCTGCAACAGACAGTGACTAACGTTGGCAGCGGAGCTTTTAGCAGCAGCAGCAGCTGCTGCTTTGAGAATCTGTGTCAGCGAGCCACCTGCAGCTGTGGCCTTCCTGAGACAGATACATCCCGACAGGAGCAAGGCGCTGCTGGAGCACTGGTGGCTTCAGCCAGCTGGGCCTGTCACTGTGCGGAGGAGTTGCCACCTACAGGCCTGGGGCAGAGTGGACGTGGACGTTAAGCACACCTCCCTGGGGTTTCTTTCTAATTATTTTCTTTCTTTCTTTTTTTTGTATTTTAGGGAAGTGTCTACAGGGTATTCAGGGTCTCAGTATTAGATGGGACTCATAGTGATCTGCCTGTTTACAGCCTCCCAAGAGCTGGGATTACAGGCGCACACCACCATGCCCAGTCTCAATTGCCCTATCAGTGTGGCGGGGTGAGGGGGCAGGGTGATGCGACTGGCACAGCAGGCCTGTGGATAGAACCCCCAGCCCCGGCACCTGATTGCAGGCGTTGTAATCCACTGAGCTATTTGGCCGGCCCCTTATTATTATATTAAATAAGACCATTTTGCCTTAATTGTAATGTAATTGTCTTCAAGTGAAGCATTAAAATCAATTAAATTCATCTTCTAAAAAATATATTTCATGTAGTGATAAGAGTATAGTGTACCTGTTGAACACTATTCTAGGGTGAAATGAATCTTTGTAAAAAATGTGTTAAGACATTTAGCTACAAATTTGGACTCAAGTGACACTGACAGTTTTTAAATTTAGCCACAAGTGCTCCTTGTACTGCAGTGAGTGCCAGACACGGGCCCTACAGCTTAGTGCCACGGCTGTTTCCACAGCCTTTCCGGTTCTACAAGGGTCATGGTTAAACAAGGTAGGCATCCCCCCGCCCCTGCACCCCGCGTATTACCTGGTTAAAACATCATGATAATTACAATGATAATAAGGAGAAGAAGTGCGACCAGGCTCCCTCCTTTAGTGAGGGAGGATAAATAGAAAAACAGAAATGAGGATTTTATCCTAAGTCTCTGCATGCAGAGCTAAAAAGAAACTTAATTTGTTCTGTTTACTTTTTGGAGATTTCTCTTCCCGCTGAGTACCCTGAAGTCACTCTTCAAAATATCCTTTTAATTTATTTATTTTTGTATTTTAGGGAAGGGTCTACAGGGTCTCAATACTAGATCAGACTTCTAGTGATCCGCCTGTTTACAGCTTCCTGAGAGCTGGGACCATAGGCGTGCACCACCACGCCCAGTTCCAATTGCTGTCTCAGTGCACCCAGGGAGTGGGGCCGGCATGGCAGGGCCAGGGATTAAACCCCCAGCCCCTGTGCTTGCTTGCAGGTGCTTTAATCTGCTGAGCTATTTGGCCAGCCCTAAAAGACCCTTTTAAAACAGAATTCATCGCAAAATGTTATTTCAGGTTGTTTACTTCATGTTATTGTGGAAACCTGGGTCTTATTTGAGTAGGAGAAGCATCTAAATCCACACTGTGTAAAGTGGTGAGCAGGGTTTCATGCCTGTGGGAAGATTCCGCACTGCCCTTCCTGCATGCCTTTCCCGCACTGCAGGAGAACAAGGTAGCAGTAGCCGAGACTGTCAGGACAAATGATTTCTGGTTTATGAGTTCTTGATTGGCCCTAAGAAGTAACAGATCAGCATCACAGGAATGCACACATGGTTAGTTTTGAAAAGAACTGGACATCAGAAAGAGATGACCAAGAGTTTATAAAGCCGATTTTGTTATTTAAAAAGCAATTAAAATTTTCATAAGACTTTCTAGTCCTGTATTCATACTGGATTATTCAGAAACAATTTGGTTTTCAGTGAAACTGAGCTGATACTTCTGTCTTCCCTGGAGAAATCGCCTGTGCCCTCCTGGCAGTTATTTAAGGCTGTGAAGTAGTTTTACCTTCAATGTAGAGAACAGTCACAGCGGTGCCTGCCACGTATGAGGTGCGTCCATTTCTGCATGTTAGGCCTTGTGCTAGTACTTCACAGATGTTGTCGGTTTAATTTTCCTGTCAGCCTAGGAAATGCAAGTGTCATCTCTGCGTCACGGCTAAGGAGATCTCGGCAGGAGTTGTCCAGTGCTACCGCTGTGTGTGCTGGAGCCAGCCTGGCCAGCAGGCCTGTGTGCAGGTGCTGCAGCCCTTAACGCTGGACTCTTGCAATGTGAACCTTTTTGTGAAAGGCAGACTTTCACGCCCGCCTGGCTCCTGTGGCCTGGAGTTCTCCCTGTGGACTCAGCTTCTCCACCAGATGCCGGAAGGTGGGCGTTGCAGGGCCCTCCCTGACCCCGCAGGCTCACATAGATGGGAAACAAAGTACGAAGAGCCCAGTCCTGGGGTGACTTAGCTAACCAAAATTATGTCTATTTTGTAAGAGCATCTTGACCTACACAAAAGGGCATCCAATTGTAGCAACATAAAGTCATTTCTAAACTTGGGTCTGTATTTTTTGCTGTTTTGCTCCTGTCCTAGTCCACCTCTCTGTTGCTTCTGGTTTCCTAGCTGGTTGCTGTGAAGCAGGACACACCTCTATGGATACTCTCGAGCTGCCTTCATGGACACAGGCCGTGCTTTTAAACACAGACCAAGGGCCAGGGATATAGCTCAGCAGCATAAGCCCCTGCCTGGCAAGCACAAGGTCCTGAGTTCCATCCCCAATACCACAAAAATAAAATAAATAAAATTTAAAAATGGAAGCAGATCAAGATTGCTTGAGCAGGCTGTTAATCTTATCTAGTGCTATTAAAGTGCCTAATAAAAGCCACTTTGAAAAAATAATATGGGACTTGTTGCCCATGGCCCCAAAGTGGAAGCCATCACTGTCTTCCTCCTGATGCATCTGTTGGGATGGCTTTGTGTCACTGGGATGGCTTTGTGACACACAGACCAGTTCAGGTCCCATCTTTGCTTAGCACACACGCTATTGGAACCTCAGGCTCCCCCAGGCATCTGATGGTAGTTGGACTTCTGAGGATTTTAGTCTCATAGGACATGGAAACAACAAGCTGGGCCTTCATCTTCCCAGCTAGCACTTCTCTCTGCTTTCTCCTTGAGCAGAAGTGTTTGGATGCCAGAGGTAAATCTTCTTGCATGGATGTAATAATTCTGAGATGGCTAGACTTCACATGTTTTCAAATTGTTTTATAATTAACTTCAAAAGTATGACCTCTGCTACCTAGCAATTTCCTCTTTCACTTCAGGTACACCTACTGAAATGGTGTACGTTTTATGGAACACAAGTGAAATCTATAAACTGACTTCCTGGCGTTCAAGGATTAGGATGTAGGTAAGAAAGCCACACAGCCTAAGAAGTCTGACCTTGGTGGGGACATTGGAACAATGCTGCTTGATGCAGTGAGCTGCTTACAAAAACACAAGCTGGCTGTCTAGGTGCCATGGTTTTTCCGTGGCACAGGAAGAAGGGAGGGGGAGGGGCTCCCTGGTCGCAACACCTCGCACTCTAGACACACGAGCCACACGCACGGAACACAGGGGCGGATGGTGAAGCAAGCTGATTGCACCCTGGAGATGCTGAGTATCAGGAGACGTGGCCTCCAGCTCCCCTGCCACTCCTGCTCTGCACGTAGATGCACTTTCACCCACTGCAGATGGGAGGAAAGGTAGCTTGAGCATGCCTAGGTATTCTGGAAGTGTTTGTGTGGGGAAGGCCATGCTACATTACCCTGCCCACCCCCATCCACATGGAAGGGCTGTCTGCACATTATGCAAAGAAGGAGACTGGGCGTGGGGTCTCCGAATGGGAGCCAGTGTGAAGGACTTCAAAAAAACCTGATTACAAAACTCCAGTTTAGAACTAAAAACCACAGCAGGGCAAACTGTCCCCAAACAATGAGAAAGACCATAGCTAATGCAGTCACTCTGCGGAGAGGAACAGGAGATGGCCAACAGATTTCTCTTCAAAGGAAAGGCAGGGAATATTGGCTTCTTCTTCAGAGAGAATTAGTATGGTTCCTTTCAATGAAAATGCAGTGGAAAAAGGCCCTGGAGTCTTTCCCCATCCCGGTTGGGCAGTTACCTATGGTCTTCAGGCTGCAGCTAGAGATAGCACACTGCGAGGAAATGCTACTGTGGTGCATTTCATCAGTCTGAAGTAGACATGGGATGCAGATAGGGTCTCGGCTCTGGCAGCTGCCTAGAAATCCTTCTGGCCACATGGTTGTGCATGTGGGGAGGAGGACCAGAGCAGGGCAAGGGACAGCGATACTGGAATGTTTGGGAGCCCAGTGACCTTCAAGGGTCAGGAGGCATTTCACAAGTGTGGGGATGCTTAAACTCGTACCTCTGATCTGCACGGCTGATGTCTGCATGGCCAACTTTGTGTCATCTCTAGTGACTTCCAAGCTCATGTATGAAACTTGGTGATTTGGAGGCCGGGAAGATGGCTCCGTGGGATAAGTGCTTCCTTGGCAAGTGTAGGGGCCTGAGTTCAATCCCCAGTTCTGAAAGAAAAAAAAAAAAAATTAGTGATTTACTGAAACAATAAAACTCAAGGAGGGGGGTTTATTTTGACTTAGCATTCCTGTGTGTTAGCTTCCTATGAAACAGAGTGGGTCGCAGAACGGTTCTGCTTCCTGTTCCCCTTCTTCCTCTCCCTGCCTTTTTCCTCTATCACGAATGGCTTTTAGAAGAGGGAGAAGGATGCAGGCAGCATGTTTGTGCTTGTCTTCCTTGGAATTCTGGAAATTTAAATAGAGCCTAAAGCATCATTGGATGGTGAATGCTTTCTATTTTGAGAAATGGCTGCCTTAATTTTTTGTGAACAAAAAAAAGAAGCTTACAGGCCACACCAAATGCCTTTATATCTGACTGTCTGCTCAAGTCCTCAAAGTTCATTCTGCCACTGCACTTCTGTACTCACAGCCCTTGGCCTGGGTGAGGAGTGACGGGCTCTTTTCTTACCCAATTGGCACCCTCCCTCTTCCTTGTGGGAGAACAGCCTAGTGTGCAGTGGGGGGCGCTCTCCGATCCTTCATTAATCTGAGATTCTATTGCTTCTCACTTGTCCAACCATAGATGTTACACAAAACTGCTGGCATTCCCATTTTCAGGCTGTGCTCTGGACCATGCTTCCAGTGGTGTATGGGGCACGTCCTGCTGGCTGCCCCGTCTCATATGTTATTTCATTCTGGTTCCACTGTTGTTCTGCTACCCTAGACTGACCTGGGGACTGCGCCATCTGCTCCATCTCCTGCCTTCACTGTCACCTAGGACTAGGCACAGGGGCACCCCATTTCAGCTAAACCTCCACATCCCTGTGGGTTAGTTAGGATGCCAGTTCTGTCCTCCTGTGTGGGG
The DNA here is from genome assembly GCA_004027165.1 of Ctenomys sociabilis. NCBI lineage: Eukaryota > Metazoa > Chordata > Mammalia > Rodentia > Ctenomyidae > Ctenomys > Ctenomys sociabilis. The sequence goes on along the minus strand of PVKA01004057.1, from coordinate 8,080 downwards.
TGTGTGTGGTGGAGGTGCAGGGCTGCCTGCTGACGCAACACTGTTGGGCATGTCCCGACTCTGGTGCTAAGCTGCCTGAGGTGTGGTCTCTGGCCGTCCGTGGACGACGACCATCGCCACCAATGCAGGCCCGCATTTAGAGAGAGGAAAGAGAAGCCAGGGTCGGTTCTCTCCAGAAGCAAAATCCATCACTGCTGCTCATAACTTTTTTTTTTTTTGTGGCAAAGTGTTTTGCTTGACCGTCCTTGTACCTAGCCACATGGGGAACTTGCAGTGGTGTCCTTGGGCAGTGCCAGTAAACTTCCCCCTCCATGGAGGAAGTGGAAAAGAGCTGTGGCCACCAGCCAGCACCGCCTGCCATACCTTCCTTCCCTGATGGTGCAGTCTTCAGCCATTGTTGAGTCTGCATTGCCCGTGCCAAGGCTACTATAGCTCATAGCTGGATGGCTAGATTTGCCTTCTCTGAGTTCGCCCATTCTTTCTTTTCAAGAATTACTTTGCTTTGGCTGGGCTTGGTGACACACATCTGTAATCCTAGCATATAGGAGGCTGAGGCAGGAGGCTTCATGGAGAGTTTGAGGCCAACCTGGACTACATAGTGAGTTTAAGGCCAGGTTGGACTACAGAATAAGACCCTGTCTCAAAAAAAAAAAAAAAAAAAAAGTTTGTTGTTAAGTCACATCAAACCCACACATAACCCATAGTGTAAGGTCTATCTCAGTTTGTCTACTGGAAAAGGTCTATTTCCAGTATTTATTCAACTTTAATGCTTCTGATGATTTCTTCATTCAGTCAGTAAACATTGGCTGAGTGCTCACTGTGTGTTGGGCGTAGACACAGCTGCCTTCCTAGGCCGTTCGTCAGGTCTGGTGGCTGGGGAGCACCCATGACTCCGTGCTTGTGGCTGCCACATGGGCCACCCCTTTTGGTGGTTTCTCCATTGTTATGCTTGAGACACTAGCGCTCCCTAGTCTCTGAAAGCCGGTCCGATGCCGGAAGCATTTGATTTGCTTTGCAGAGGCCAGTGTGCTCTTCCTGATAGATTTCCATTGTCATGGTTTTATATACAGTAGTTTTCTTTAAGAAATAAAGCAAAAAGGGAGAACAATGCCAGGGAAGCAGCTAGCTAGATTTAGTAGCACTCCGCAAATGCAAAATGATCAAATGAAAGCTGAATCTGAATCTTAACGCATGCGCTACAGTTGTCTGGTTGTGCACTTGTGCTGACGCAACTTAACCCAACACCCAGTCCTGTGAGACTGACGTCACGGCGTCTGCATAGCAGAGCATGGCTCTGCCCGGCTTGGCTGCCACGCAGCGTGTCTTTTGACCACAGTCTGAGGTGCTAGCAACACAAATTTACATAACTGGATGCGGAGACAGCTCAGCAGCCCCTGCCTGGCAAGAGCAAGGGCCTGGGTTTGATCCCTGGTACCCCATGCTGTGCCAGCCACTGAAACTGGGTGTGGTGGCACACAGCTGCAATCCCAGTGATTTTTTTATATTTGAACTTAAGTTTTCAAGGAATTTTCAGTACAAGGTGAGATGTGTGAATCTGTGATACAAATTTGGGGCCAAATATGCATCTGAAATTTTGGTATTTTGTTCATCATGCGTTTTTTGCAAACATTTTAGTTTTTAAAATATATTAAGATATTTATCATGATTTCTGAAATTTTGTGTTAAAGGCCTCATGAGTTTCACTTTTTAATGCATATAATTTGAAAGCTGATGTGGTTGAGTGCTTCGGTGATTAAAACTTCCAGATTAGCATGCATCTGGAAGATAAAATTTAATATTATTCTGCCAAACCCTGATACAAAAATACTTCAAACCCTATCTGCTCATGGTTTACATATCTAGCTCTGAATCAGATCAGGCACACAGGGAGCCAGCCTTTGACATCAGGGCAGGGGCTCCACATGGAAGATGGACAAGGACCCAGATTCGTGCTGATGCTGGCTGTGTGCTTGGCCATGGACTGGCTTCTCTGTACCATCTCTGGCCTAGTAGCCATGTCTCTAACCGGCAGCATGACCATGTAGCTTTCAAATGGTACTAGTCAGCTTTATTATTGCTGAGAGAGGGTCCCCAGCTGTGAAGAGAGGTTTAATTCACTCCCAGGTTTTGTCCATCATGGCTGGCACCACGGCAGGGCCGTCATGGTGGCAGGATGTGGGGGAGCAGCACTGCTCAGTTCCTGGTGGTCAGAGTACAGAGCAGGCAACAAGAGCAGAGAGGAAGGGCGCAAGTGCTGGGCCACACCTCCAGACCACGCTTTGTTGAGCCACCAGACACACCCACAAGTCATGCCACATCCCTAGGTGGGTCTCAAGGCCAATCAGGCTTCAGCTCTGCCCTCACCACCACGCCAACTGTGCCCTGCCTGGGGAGAGGGCATATAGGGAGAGGGCATATAGGGAGAGGGCATATAGGGAGAGTGCATATAGGGAGAGGGCAGAGACTTCTGCTTGCGGCCTGCAGGGCCCAAGCACTTAGTTAGTTCTGCTTCTTTCTGTCTTGTCTTTGGGCTGCTGCCGAAGTCTTTTTATGAAAAGAAAGTGTTCTTCAGCTTCAAAGCAGTCTGGCTGTCAGTGGGCTGGCAGTGCTCAGAGTCTGCTCTGTTGGTATGTCCTGTATGGTCATCGCTTCCAGAATTTTCTCTCCTGTTCTTAGGTTCTTACATTTGGTTGGTGGACGTGGGCTTGGGTGAAGGGAAGCAATCTCAGGTGAGGGCTGTGGTGGGCAGCAATGGGAAGCTGGCTTGGAGATGAGGTCCAAAGGCGTCCCCTGCCTGCCAGGGTGGTGAGGTGTGCAGCGGGCAGCTGCAGTCTGATGGGTCAGAAAGTCCCCTGTCATGTTCCTCCTCCTGCGTGCAAAACCCTGAGCTAGGGATAAGACTAGTGAGGCCCAGCCCATGCCCTCGAAATACTTAGCAAAATCTCATGTGAAGCAGGAAGGAGACATAAGTCAGAGGATTCACAACCTGTGTGTAAGTGTGATCAGAGAGAGAGAGCAAGCAGAGGTTTTGGAATGCACAAGGGCACCACACAGCCAGTGGAAGGCTTGGGAAAGGCCTGTCCAGTTGCCTCAGCTCTAATGGGCAGCTGTGCGCAAAGGGTAGGGCGGAGACTAGGAACCTTCACCTGGTGGGGTAGCAGCCAGGTGAGAGGGCAGGGGCTAGGGGCCCCTCCCAACTCTAGGGCTGTGTGTGCCGCAGGTGATGCAAAGGGAAAGGGAGACAGGCAGCTCCAGGAGGGCCGCTGTGCTGAGTCCTGTCGGTGAGAGGAAGGCTGGGAAAGTTTTATCACAGGGTGGCCAGGAGCAGGCGTCTTTTGAGATAGTTACACCTAATACCTGTGTAAAGAATGGGCTTAGCCCAGCCTGGGGACATCCACTCATCATCCCAGTGCTCTGGAGGCTGGGGGTCTGATGCAAGGAGTTTCAGAGTCAGAACCCAAGCAGGGCGACGGAAGGACCGGTGAGACCCGGGTTCAAACTTTACTTATTTATTTATTTTCGTGCATTTTAGGGAAGGGTTTACAGGGTCTCACTACTAGATAGGACTCATAGGGAGCCACCTGTTTACAGCCTCCCAAGAGCTGGGATTACAGGTGTGCCTCCACATCCAGTCTCAATTGCTGTCTTAGTGTGCCCTGGGGGTGGAGTCAGTACCACAGGCCTTGGGGATTGAGCCCCCGGCCCCTGAGCCTGTTTGCAGGTGCTTTAATCCACCAAGCTATCTGGCCGGCCCCAAAATTTAAATTGAAAATAAGAGGCTAGGGATGGAGCCCTGGGTTCAGTTGCTAGTACCAGTACTTGCTTGACACCCCCCACTCCCACACACTTGAGGGGGTGCGCAAGCACAGAGATCCTGCGGGACAGGGTTACCACAGCCCCAGAGGAGCGCGTGACACAGGAGCAGTAAGGGTGCGGTGGAAGGAGGGTGCACCGAGCGCCCAGCGTGAATGCCAGTGGGTCAGGCCTGTTCTCTTCCATCTTCCTTCCATCAGGCGCTAAGCACAGAGATACAGAGCCCCTTCTGGGAAGAGGAATGGCATCTGCGCAGTTCATCTTGCTTCCCAGAAGCATGTCAACTGCATTCCTCCTACTGGCTCCCTGAGGTGCCGGGAGTGCTGGTTCCGTGGCTCAGGGCTCTTACGAGAAGGGCGGGAGGGATGAGTTTCTACAACTTCTCAGAGGTGCAGTCCTGATTTTTCTCTCAGTGATCTTCCGCAGGGCACGTACACAAACGTGTGCTATAGTAACTGGTTGTGTTCATGGGATGATTTAACGTCGATCCTCAATGGCAAATTAGCCACTAGGTTCTATAGCCAACGACCCTAGGTACTAACCCTGACGTTAGCAATGGAGAGCTCTCAAGGTTTAATAAAAAAATTTACACCAAAATAAAGATTCTGCTTTTTCCAAACAAGTCATGGTATTTATCAGTCTTCAATCAGCTTAAACAGAAAGCAACCAAATAGTTTGCTTATTTATCTGGGCTACGTGCTTTTCTGGTGTTTGGATTTTTTCCTTCCTTTTTTTTTTTTTTTTTTTTTTTAATAGGACAAAAAGTTAGTTTCTTATTAAGCCTGTCTTAGGAAGCAGCATATTTTAACTAGAGATTTGTAAATGTCCTTTTCTTCTCACTGTAGAAAATTAGATACTGATTTTCTGGAAAGCAATATTTCCTTTAGTAAAACATGACACAACCTATGCATATGTAATCATTATGTGCTACAAACATGTACTAATAAAAATTAAGGGCCAGTCTGATAGCTCAGTGGACTAAAGCGCCTGCTTAGGTAGAGCCTAGCGTTCAATCCCCGAGCCCCTCCTGCCGGCCCCACCTCAGGGCACATTGAAATGGTAATTGAGATTGGGTGTGGTGGCGTGTGCCTATAATCCTAGCACATGGGAGACTGAAAACAGGAAAATCACTATAAGTCCATCTACATAGTGAGACCCTGGAGATCCTGACCTAAATACAGATAAAAGAAAAAAGTTAAAAAAGAAACAGGACATGCTCAGCACCCTGAAAAAATATGCACAGCTCTGCAGTCTTGGTTGGCATGCAAAAGTTGTAAAAGCTACCACTCCTCAAAAACCAAAGCACACCAGCCGGGTGTGGTGGTGCATGTCTGTAATCCCAGCACTTGGGAGGCTGAGGCAGGAGGATTGTTGTGAGTACGAGACCAGCCTGAGCTACAAAATGAGCTTAAAGCCAGCTTGAACTGCATAGTGAGACCCTGTCTCAAAAAGACAAAAAAAAAAAAAAAAAAAAAAAAAAAAAAAAAAAAAAAAAAAAAACAAAGCACACCAAAGAACTCAGTGAGAAAACCATCGCCAGATCTTTTTATAGGTGTGACTATTTCGGTTATGCCTTGGCAAACTGGCTTTTCATTATCACCATTTCCTCTTGTAAAAATTTGTGTCTGTATTTTAGAAACTGTCTCATCAGTGAGCTGGAAGGTAGGGAATGAACAATGCCGAGAGAAGAGTATGTGTGTGTGTTTTAATTACATGGTTTTGAACAACTTTGTATTTTTCATTAAAATGTTCAGTGAATTGTTTGAAAACCAACACTAGTTCTTGTGTGACAAGGTCCGTTCAGTCTCACGGCATTTATGAAATGCCTATTACTGTGCCGTAGTCATATGACTGGTTAAACTGGTCAGGTCAGAAGTGGACCATCTGAGAGAGTTATCAAGAGCTCAAGACAAGCACACACTGAGACAAAGTCTAGTGAAGGCGGCTCTGTCCCACTGTTTTATTCCCTGAGAGGGAATTTCAAGTCTCGTGGCTTCGCCACTTTACTGCACCCACACACGCGATCAGCAAATTGAGTTCCTCTGGCAGGCCCTGTGCCCAAGGTGGAGAGGAGATAGACAGAGCCACCTCATGGGACCAAGCTCGGGGCCTGGGGGCCTTCTCGCTGGCTTGTGAGGTCGTCTGTGGTGGGCGTCTGGGTTCACAGCCGCAAACACCATGTTTGAAAGTCGTTGATCCAAAATAATGACGACTGCAGCCATTTCATCACTGAAATGTTCCGTGGACGCAGTCATTTTATCTTGGTCAATCCATGGCGGCTCTAAGGACAGACACATTGGTATAATCAGCCCAAGTGACAGGAGCTGGTACATGCCGCCGACCTGCCGCCTCGCCTGGAGCTCGGCGGACTGTTTCATTAAGATGTGAGCGCTCCAGGCTGCACATTCTGTGGTGAGAGAGCTGCTGCTTGGCTGGGTGCCCTTGTGTTGGTTTTAACCCATTCATTTATTAATCTTGTCACCTGGGGCAAGTTACTTCAGCTCTTTAATGCTTTAGTTAGTGAAAGGAAGATGCCAATGTTTATGTATCACGGGCTTAAATGAAATATGAAACAATGCTATATAAATTGCAATGAAGTCTTTACTATAATCCCCATTTTTCTTTAAGCTTCACCCCTCGTCATGACATCATCAAGAAGCCTACATACACCGTATACAATCTCCAGTCACGCATCAAAGTTCAGCTCCTTGGCCAGCTTCTCTGCTGCCTTCAGCAAGCCTGTTGTATAACTGTCTTGAAAGGGTTCTCAGGGAACCTGCTGAGAAATGGGAATTAGCTTCAGTAGGGAAACTAGAGAAGGGCTTTGGACTCTCACAGAATTGTCTCACTGATTTTTTTTGTCTTTTTGAGACAGGGTCTCACTATGCAGTTCAGGCTGGCCTCGAGCACACTTTGTAGCTCAGGGTGGTCTCGAACTCACAACAATCCTCCTGCCTCAGCCTCTTAGTGCTGGGATTACAGGCATGGCCACCACACCTGGCTGTGTCTCACTGATTTTAAAATCAGGAAACCACTGCTGTCCAACCTCACCATGTCTTTAATTTTTCTTTTTAATTTTATGTATTTGGTACGGGGTCTTACTCTACAGTTTGGTTGAACCTGGGTCCTTGTGCTTGCCTAGGCAAGTGCTTAGACCACTGAGGTATCTTTGTAGCCCTGATTTTTCTTTTTCTTTTTCTTTTTTTTTTTTTTTTTTGCTTTTGGTGCTGAGGACAGAGCCCAGTGCTTCTAGCTTGGTAGTCAAGCATTTTACTGCTGAGCTAAACATTTAGTGAAATGTTTGAAAACCAACACTAGTTCTTGTGTGACAAGGTCCATTCAGTCTCACCAAATTTATGAAATGCCTATTAAACCAGATGCCTGGTTGAAGCAGTCCGTTCAGAAGTGGAACACCTGAGAGAAATGAAATGAAGAGGTATTTGTATCCCATGCAGCCCTGTGTCTTTCATTTCTCAATGCTGAAGCTCTAGGCTCTGTTTCCCACAGGTAGCCCACAGTGCAGTCAGAAGTGAAAAGCTGGGTTTGGATTTCACCCATGCTCATGGCCCTTGCGATTCCCCTCAGCCTGCACGGTTCAGCTGGTCAAGCACACCTAGGCATCTGACCTGCAAATGGCAGAGGTTCTCATAGACACCCAGCTCAGGCCTCTAATTTCACAGAGGAGGAAAATAGCTTAGAGCTTTCCCAAGGCCTCAGGGCCAGACCTGTACTGGCCCCGATCCAGGTGAGTCTCCACCAGTATTGGCTGACTCCTGCCAGTAATGGGTCACATGTGTGGATGGGTCACACATGTGGATAGGTCACACATGTGGGATGAGTTTAGGGCCCCATGTGGACCTCTGTGCCAGGAGCAGGGTTAGAAAGTGTTGTGACAGTGCCTGCGTCACCTCCAGCATGGGCAGGGCCACTCCTCTGGCTCCAGGGTGAGGCAGGTGCTCCCTCTTTTTTCTTTTCTTTTCTTTTCTTTTCTTTTCTTTTCTTTTCTTTTCTTTTCTTTTCTTTTCTTTTCTTTTCTTTTCTTTTCTTTTCTTTTCTCTTTTCTTTTCTTTTCTTTCTTTCTTTCTTTCTTTCTTTCTTTCTTTCTTTCTTTCTTTCTTTCTTTCTTTCTTTCTTTCTTTCTTTCTTTTTTTTTTGCAGAACCGGGGATTGAACTCAGGCACTTGCACTTGCCAGGGAAGCACTTATTCCACTGAGCCATCTCCCTGGCCCTCCCTGACTCTTCTTTTTGCCTTTTGCCTCTTCACCT
>PVKA01004056.1:39393-103088 GCA_004027165.1 Ctenomys sociabilis | reverse complement strand
TTATCTTGTAGTCCTGTACATTATTCTGTAGTTCCTTTGTCTGTGTCATCCATGTGGATGAGTCACGGCCAATGCTTGACCAGATTGCTCTCTGTGAGAGCCTGAGAGAAAGTTTTCTCTTCATGTGACTCTCCCCAGGCACACTATAAAACTTCAATCTCTTTCCTCTGTGGCTCCACAATCTCCTTGCTCAGAAAATCTGGAGCTCACCTGAGTCTCATGTTATTGCAGTACAGGTTCTCCTATGTCCTGAGTCTTCGCTGACCTTGAAAGGCTAGGTCCAAAATGTTGGCTTGCCTTGTGGCTCTTCTATTTCTCCAACTCTGACTTGTGATCTTAGGTTGTTAACCATCCAGAAGAAAAGCTGATTAGTATACTGCAGCATATGCCATTCACTTTGCCTTATCTGACTCAATTGATTTTACTTGTTGTACATTTCCTTTTGTCTTTCTGCTTTTAGTCTCCCTAGTATAGCAAACAATACCTTTTATAATAGCACCGAGGAAAATGAAATACCTTGGAATTCATCTAACTAAAGAAGTCAAAGATTTTTTTAAGGAAAATTACACTAGTCTGAAAAAAAGAGATTGTAGAGGGTTTCAGAAAATGGAAAGATATTCCATACTCCTGGATAGGAAGACCAACATTGTGAAGATGGCCATACTCCTAAAATTGCTGTACAGATTTAATGCAATCCTTATCAAACTACCACCAACATACCTCACAGACCTAGAGACATTGTACCTAAAATTTATTTGGAACCAGAAAAGACCTAGAATAGCAAAGGCAATCCTACGCAACAAAGACAGCACCAGAGGCATTATAATCCCTCACTTGAAACTGTACTACAAGGCTACTGTGATAAAATCAGCATGGAACTGACAACAAAATAGACCTGAGGATCAGTGAAATATATTAGAAGATGCAGAATCCTCTACAAACAAGCTTAGCCACCTTATCTTGGACAAAGGTGCCAAACATATTCACTGGAAGAAAGATAGCCTCTTTAACAAATAGTGCTGGAAAAACTGGCTCTCTACATGCCAAAAATTAAAACTTGACCCAGGGCTATCACCATACACTAAGATAAAGTCAAAATGGATTAAACATCTAAACATTAAAACAAAAACACTAAATCCCCTAGAAAAGAAAGTAGGAGGAACTCTTGAAGGCAAAGATTTTATGAAGAAGCATGAAATCGCGCGGGAAACCCTGGACAACTGGGATCAACTCTTCTTGAGAAGTTTTTGCACGTCAAAAGAAATTGTCAACAAACTGAAAAGACAACCCAAAAATTTTGCAAAAATCTTAACTAAGACAAAGGTCTGCTGTCTGGAATTTATAAGATATATTAATGCCCTCAAATTTATAAGTTATACTAGCACCCTGAAATTTAAAGACCCAATCCAGAAAGTGGCATCAGAGATGAACACACACTTCTCAGAGGATGAAATTAAAGAGTTGAATAAATATATGAAAAAAGTGCTTCACGTCACTGGCTATCCATGAAATCCAAATTAAAGCAACACTGAGATACCATCTCACCTCAGAAAGAATGGCTAACATAAAGAAATCAGCCAACAATAAATGTTGGAGAGGCTGTGTAGAAAAAGGAACCCTTCTACACTGCTGGTGGGAATGCAGACTGGTGCAATCATTGTGGAAAATGTGTGGAGAATCCTTAAAAAACTAAGACTGGAAATCCCATTCAAAACAGCTATCCCCTACTAGGAATATTCCCAGAGGATCTGAAAACATCATATCATGGTGATACATGTGTACCTATGTTTATGGCAGCACAATTTGTGACAGTCAAATTTTGGAAACAACCAAGATGCCTATCACCTGAGGAATAGCTGAAAAAGATGTGGTATTTTTATACAATGGAGTATTACTCAGCTATGAAGAATGATAAACTCGAAGCCTTCATATTTAAGTCAATGCACTTGAAGATATACTCATAAGTGAAATAAAGCAGACCCATATGTGTAAATATCATATTGTCGCCCTAGTATAAAAACTCAAAAGAAGGGCTGGCAAGATAGCTCAGCGGTCTGGAGCGCCTACTAGGGACCGCGGTTCGAGCCCCAGCACCATATGCCATGCCAGCCCCTCCCCGCAGGGCCGGCTGAGCTCACACCCCACCCCTGCGAACAAAGAATCCGTGATGTGTAGCGAGACACTATAATAAATAAAGGAATTTAAAAAAAAAAAAACTCAAAAGAAGAACTACAAATAGAATGGTATAACACAATTAAAAGCAAAGCAAGAACTTGAAGACTAGACATTGAAGAGAGAGCAAGAAGAAGAGCTAGAAAACACGACAGAGGTAAAGCCATACAGTTGCATATAAACAATGGGTAAGGCATTGATTCTGAGAATCTTCAGAAGATTTTCGAATCTAGCAGTTAATTGGTAGGATTCTCATCCTGACTAACTATATATACTGATACCTATAAACTAAGCAACTGCACTGAAGATAGAAATTTGTAGTAGTAGTTCATGCTTGTAATGCCTGTCATTTGTGTCTTCTGAATACCTGCTGCTTGTAATGACACGCAGGTGCTACCGGGCTCTCTCAGATAGATGTTTGTTTAAAAAGGAGGGGGTGTGTGAATGAAAGCAGGAGAAAAGCAAAGGATTGTTGTGACTCTATCCTACTACAGTCCTGCAGATGGTTAGATTTTTAGACTTATTTGTGAACAAATATAATTGTATATTCCTGTTTTCAAAATACATTCTAATTTTTAAATTTTTTATGTTATATTTTGTTGGGACTTAAAGTTTAACATATCAGTACTTGATGAAAGCTACCTGTTCCATGTTAAGCCTAAGATGTTTGATATTCAGCCAAATAGTGTAGTTTAACTCAACAGCCTAGGGTGTAAGGTAATAACAGTAAGCTTCTTTTCTGGAGTGTTAACAATCTAAGTTTGCAGATCAAATATCAGAGAAAAAGGAGGGCCACAAGGACAGCCAACATTTTGGCCTTAGCCTTTCAAGATCAATTAAGACTCAGGACATATGAGAACCTGTACTGTAACATCATGCAGATGTCTCCCAAATTTTATGATCAAGGAGATTATGGGTCTAAAGAGCAAAGTGATCGATGATGTACAGTGTGCCTAAGGAGAGTCACATGGAGAGAAAATATTCTCTTAGGCTTTCACAGAGAGCAAATTGGTCAAGCAATGACCATGACTCATCCACATGGCTGACACAGACAAAGGATCTACAAACTGTGGAACAGGGTCTCAGGATAAATCCTGAGGGGACTTGACTGACCTTAATCAGATACAAAAGCTACAATTCTTGTTACATAGGTCTTGCTTTATCTTGTTCTTAACTATCCAGCAGAAAAATATAAAAATGAAGTATAAGAAGTAAACTCATAGTATTATTCTGGGCTATAAAAGACTCAAGTCAACAACTTCTGACATTGCTAGACATACAGAATACTGAATACTATTATAGACAACTGGACTTTTTGGAATATTTTGCTGAATTCACACACCTATAATATTTAAATGACAAAACTAAACAAAAAAGGGTATACAAATGAATGAGAATTTTGTGTCTATATATTAAAAATAGGATAGATATACAGCTACATTCTCTTAATTCAATGAATAGAGAGATCTGCTCTAATAGTGTTTGTAAATAGAATGTCATGTCTGCATCTTGTACAACAAATAACCACTAATAAAACAATATGCAATGTATTAGTTATTGAATCTGTCCTACCAATTTCATTTGAACCTGTCTCATTGCTTTTTTTTTTAATAAAATTATGGGAAAAAAAAAAAAGTTTGCTTCTTTTCTGAACAAAGAATCACTAAGTATATTGTCTTTTCTCACGGGAAATAAAAAGCATTATCAAATATGTTTATAAAATGTGTTGTGGAAGACTTTCTAAATAACTGGAATCCAGATTTATAACAATGATTTCTGCTTAAATAGAAAAAAAAGAGAGTTCGAAGTTACAATGCCTGGCCTGGCAAAAGCATGGTTGCCAGGTGAGTTTGATTCCTGGTAATAAGTAAAACAGTACAAAAGGATTGTGCTCCCTTGAAAAGCAGTGTTATTTAAAGAAATCAGTGAGCAATATGTTTAACCTTCATAGCCAGGATGAGCTTCAAAAAGGTAAAACATTGTACTTTGCCAATCCCCAGGTGTAAATACCAGGTGTTCTAAACACCACAGATGGACAGTTCCCCAAACATTCACTCTTCTCTCTTGTCCAAGATGTTTGGCTAGTCTCATCCATTCTTCTATCCCTTGTTTGTGCAGGGGAAGCATTTGTTGAAGCAGAAAAAGGAAAAAAAGAGACATGTGGGTAGAAGCTTGGAAATGTTATTGTAGTTTAGATCTGTTGCATATGTCACTTAACTTTTCTTGTCTCTTTTTCACTTTCATTAATGAAAAGCACCAGAAATTAAGTATATTCTAATAATTAACACAGTGTCTGTTTCATGTAGAATACATGCATGCAAGGGAAAGCAGCACAAAAACATAGTTATAAAAATAAATTTTATTAAGTCAATATATAACAGATACATGAAAGCAGACAGATGCCATGTCCACCCTAGAGACAGACAAGGTGTTCTGGAGAAATGATGCTTTTCACTTAGCATGAAAAATCTACTTTAGAATTAAATACATAGGGATAAGGTAGCAAAGTGGGGGGATGGGAAAATACAAATATATACATGCATAGTTATGGAGTAGGAATAACATGAAGGAAATGCGAAGTGGGAAGATTTAAAGCACTTTTCATGAACTACTTGTCTTTCAGCCTCTCACCTCTATTATGTCTTGTAGGTCCAGTTCTAGTTCCATAATCATCTTCTAAAAATTGACTCAAAAATCTTTCACACACATTAAACTTCTCTCTTCCAGGAGCTCCACTGACATGAAACATAATTTTGAATCATAATTTTGTCAGCTGGTTGTTTGTTTGTTTTTTCTTCAGTTTATGCACTAAACTTCACATACATCTGTCCTTTCTTCTCCCATATTTTTAAATTGACAAGGAATAGGACTGCCTTTGCTGCTCCTTTTCTGCCTGCCTTAATGTCTACTGGGTGCCCCGCATCCTCTAACAACATTCTTGTTGAATTTATTGTTTCCCTTTACCCTCAAAGCAGACTTCCTGTCACAGTATTGAGGCCAAGAATAATTCATGGGTTGAAATGTTGATGCAAGGAACAGTAGTAAATGTCTTATCTAATATTTGGATCCTGTCATTCTTTACCTGAATTTAGGAAACGGAGAGTCCTGAAGATACCATCAGTTTCCTGTGACAGTGTTTCTAAGGGAACACTGCTATTATGCTGAAACATTCTTGACTGATGACATGAATATCCTGAGCTCCTCAAGAAAATTAATCATTATTCACCACTGAGTGGATTTACTAAAATGGCCAAAAATAACAATGACTTTTATGTAGGTAGTATTCTTCTAAATATACAAAGAAGTAAATGTCTAGGCATTCCTAAATCACCTCATTAAGGTAGAAGGGCATGTTAGTTGAGGAATAAAAAAACAAGATATAAAAGATACAAGTCAGCTTTTTCAGTGAAAACTAGTTGTATATTTACAAAAGAAAGGTATTCATTATAGCAAATTATTATTATTATTTCTTGCTTTTGTTTCTGCTAGAGACAGAGAAGCTAATGCCTGAAGATCACAGGCTAAATTTTACTTTATTTTCTTTTACCTATTTACTTATTTATTTATTTTTATTTTATTGAAGAACAAATAGCAATGAGACAGTTTCAAGACAAATTAACAGGACAGATTCAATAAATTAATACATTGCAAAATGTTTTCATAATGTTTGGTATCATACAAGGTGCATACATGATATTATATTTACTGAACTTGAAAGGCTAGAGCCAAAATGTAGGTTGGCATTGTGGCTCTTCTACTTCTTCAGTTTTGATCTGTGAACTTAGGTCTTGACCACCCAGAAGAAAAGCTGATTAGTAGTACCCTGCAACATATGCCATTCTCTTTGCCCTAACTATCTGACTCAATTCTTTTTAGTTGTTGTTGTACTTTTCTATTTGAATTTCTTCTTCTGACTTCTTCTACTAGAGAAACTATATGATATTAGAACATGTGTGCTTGGTTTATTTCACTTATGAGTATATGTTCAAGTGGCATCCATTTCAATATAAATGCTTTAAGCTTATCATTCTTTATAGCTGAGTAATACTCCATTATATAGAAATACCACATCTTTTTCAACCATTCCTCATGTGATGGACATCTTGGTTGTTTCCAAGATTTTGCTATCACAAATTGTGCTGCTATAAACATTGGTACACATATATCACTATGATATAATGTTTTCATTTCCTCTGGGAAAATTCCCAATAGGGATAGCCAGTTTGAATGGGATTTCCACTCCTACTCCTTTGAGGAGTCTCCACACTGATTTCCATAGTGGTTGTACCACTCTACATTCCCACCAGCAGTAGAAAAGTGTTTCCTTTTACCTACCACCTCTCCAACATTTGTTGTTGGTTAATTTTCTTATGATAGCCATTCTTTCTGGAGTAAGATACTATGTCAGTGTTGCTTTTATTTGCATTTCATGAATGGCTAGCGATGTGGAGCATTTTTTCATATATTTCTTTGCTTACTTAATTTCGTCCTCTGAAAAGTGTGTATTCATCTCAGATACCCATTTCTGAATTGGGTCTTTAAATTTGAGGGCCCTGTTATGTCATAGTTCTTTATATATTCTAGACAGCGATCTTTTTCCGATTACTTATTAGGATTTTTTCAAAATTTGTGGGTTGTCTTTTCACTTTGTTGACAATTTCTTTTGATGTGCAGAAATTCCTCAAGAAGAGTTGATCCCAGTTGTTAATTCTTTCAAGTTTTTCTAGTATGAATAGATGTTTAGTCATGAACTCTTTACCTACCCCTATGTCTACAAAAGTACCTCCTTTCTCTTCCATGAGATTGAGTGTTTCTGTTTTAATTTTTAGATCTTTAATCCATTTTGACTTTAGCTTAGTGCATGGTGATAGAGCTGTGTCAAGTTTTAGTTTTTGGCATGTAGAAAGCCAGGCTATACAGCACCATTTGGTAAAGAGGCCATCTTTCCACCAGTAAGCTTGTTTGGCCCCTTTGTTGAAGACCAGGTGGTTGAGTGCGTTTGCAGATACCTCTGCATCTTGTAATCTATTCCATTGATCCTCAAGTCTATTTCATTGTCAATACCACGTTGACTTTATCACAGTGGCTTTGTAGCATAATTTCAACTCAGGAATTTTGATGCCTCCTGCCTTGTCCATATGTACAACAATTTTGTGATTATGGCCATCTTCATGATATTGGTTCTTCCTATCCAGAAACATGGAATATCTTTCCATTTTCTGAAATCTTCTATAATCTCTTTTCTTAGTGTTGTAATTTTCTGTGAAAAGATTGTTGACTTCCTTGGTTAAGTGAATTCCAAGGTATTTCATTTTCCACAATGCTATTGTAAAAGATATTGTTTGTATTGTTTACCTTTCAGTGTGCTTGTTATCTGTGTAGAGGAATGCTACTGACTTTTGTGTATTGACTTTGTGTCCTGCTGTGCAAAATTTCGGTATTAGTTCTAGTAGTTTCTTGGTGGAATTTTTGGGGTCTTCCAAGTAAAATATTATGTCATCTGCAAATCGTGATCATTTAACTTCTTTTTTCCCTATTCTTATTCCTTTTATTTCTCCTTCTTTTCTAATGGCTGTTTGCTAATGATTCCAAAACTATATTAAATAGAAGGGCTGATAGAGAAAATCCTTGTCTTCTACCCGATTTAAGAGTAAAAGATTTCAGTTTTTGCCCATTTAGGATTATATTAGCTTTTGGGTTATCATAGATGGCTTTTATCAATTTAAGGTAGAGTCCATCTTTTCCAATTTTGTGTAGGACTTTGAACATGAATGAGTGTTGGACTTTGTCAAAAGCTTTCTCTGTATTAATTGAGATGATCATATGGTTTTTAGATTTCAGTCTATTAATATAGTGGATTACATTTATAGATTTTCAAATGTTGAACCATCCTTGCATCCCTGGGATGAATCCTACCTGGTCATGGTGTATGATCTTCTTGATGATTTACTGTATTCTATTTACTAGGGTTTTATTGAGCACTTTGCATCTATGTTCATGAGGGAGATTAGCCTGTAGTGCTTCTTTTTAGTTGTGTCTTTCCCTGGTTTTGGAATCAGTATAATACTCGCCTCCAGAAATAATTTTGGGAGGACTGCTTCCTTTTCAATTTCATTGAAGAGTTTGAGGAATGTAGGGACTATATCTTCTATACATTTCTTGTAGAATTCATCTGTGAATCCATCAGGACCTAGAATTTTCTTTGTCAGCAGGCTTTTTATTATGTTTCATATTTCATTGGCTGTTATTGGCTTATTGAGAGCTGTTGTATATTCTTGGTTCAGTTTTGATAATTTGTACCTTTCTAGGAATCTGTCCATTTCTTCTGTGTCTTCTGTTCTGTAAGCATAAAGATTCTCAAAGTAGCTGTTGACAATCTTCTGAATTTCCACTAGGTCTTTGGTGATTTCACCCTTTTCATTTCTTATTGCTTGTATTTGAATCTTTTCTTTCCTCTTTCTGATGAGGTTGGCTAGAGGCTTATCAACCTTATTTAGTCTTTCAAAGCACCAGCTTTTTGATTAGTGAATTCGTTGAACTATTTTCTTCATCTCAATTCTATTAATTTCTGCTCTAATATTTATGATTTCTTCCCATCTTTGCGCTCTATGTTTCATTTGCTCTTCTTTTTCTAGTTGTCAGAGGTGCAAAATTAAGTTATTTGTTCCCATTCTGTTTTCCTAATTTTTGAGTTCATAGCTATGATTTTCCCTCTAAGATCTGCTTTCATCACATCCCATAGTATCTGGTAAGTTGTGCTTGAATTTTCATTAAGTTGTAGAATTTCTTAATTTCTTCTGTGACCCATTGATTGCTGAGTAGGGTATTGTTTAATTTCCATGAATTTAGTGCATTTTGCTGGTTTCTTTTGTCATTTAGTTCCAGTTTCATTGCATTGTGGTCAGATAGTATGCATGGGAAAATTTCTGTTTTCTTGCATATAGTTACACATGACCTCTGGACTAGTATGTGGTCCATTTTGGAAAATGACCTGTGTCCAGCTGAAAAAAAAGTGTATTAAGCTGTGGTTGGGGGGAATACTCTGCATATGTCCATTTGTTCAAGCTCTGGTTTAGTTCTGCTACTTCCTTGCTAATTTTATGTCTGGTTGATTTATGTTTTTGAGATAAGGGGGTGTTAAAGTCACCTGTTAAGATTGTTGTATTAGATGTTAGGCTTTTCATGTCCATTAAGATTTGTCTTAGCCGGGCGTGGTGGCACAGGCCTGTAATCCCAGCACTAGGGAGGCTGAGGCAGGAGGATTGTTGTGAGTTCGAGACCACCCTGAGCTACAAAGTGAGCTTAAGGCCAGCCTGAACTGCACAGTGAGACCCTGTCTCAAAAAGACAAAAAAAAAAAAAAGATTTGTCTTACATAGTTGGGTGCTCCTGTGTTTGCTGCATAGATATTTATGAGTGTTACCTCTTGCTCTTGAATTTTTCCCCTGACCAATATATAGAGGCCTTCTTTGTGTCATTTGATTCTTCTTGAAGTTGAGACTATCTGAGAACAGAATTGCTACTCTTCCTTTTTCTGAGGTGCTAGGGCATGTAGTATTGTTTTCCATCCTTTGACTTTCAGCCTATGAATATCCTTTTGAGTTAGATGTGTTTCTTGTATTCAGCATATTGTTGGATTTTGTTTCCTAATCCACTGTGCCAGTTTATTTTTCTTAATTGGTGAATTAAGTCCATTTATATTGATGGTTATAATTGAAATGTGTTGACTTATGTTTGTCATGGTATTTCCCTGGTGTTGTTTACTCCTTTTTATCCTATGTTTAATTGTCTTTCCTGTTTAGTGGGTTCCTTCCATTTTCATTCATGGAGTTCTGATCATTGTGGTCTCTCTCTAGAACATCATTCAGTAGCCTGTGTAGGGATGGCTTTGTCATCATGAAATTCTTTATTTGTTCTTTGTTGTGGAAGTATTTCACTTCTCCATCAAACTTGAAAGAGAGTTTTGCAGGGTATAATAGTCTGGGCTGGAATTTGTTTCCACGCAGGACTTGAAGAACTCTGATCCATGCTCTCCTTGCCTTCATGGTTTGTGTAGAGAAGTCAGTTGTAATTCTGATGGGTTGTCCTTTGAATGTGATCTGCTTCTTCTGTCTAGCAGATTTTAGTATATTATTCTTGTGCTGGATTTCTGAGATCCTGACTATCATATGTCTCGATGTGTTTTTACTTGGGTTGAAGTTATTTGGTGTTCCATATGCTTCAGTTACCTGAATGTTGCATTGTTTCCTCGTATTTGGAAAGTGTTCTGTGATTACTTCTCCCCAAATTCTTTTTATATCGTTTTTATTGACTCCTTCCTTCTCATTGACGCCAATTAATCTCTCATTGTTCATCCTGGTGTCATCTTGCACGGATTATTTTTTCCTTCATTCTAGTTGTTTTTAAAAGATCCTTTCTTACCTTTTGACTAGCTGCACCAGATCCCAAGATTTGAAACTCTGTCTTTGCTTTCACTCAGACAGTTTTGCAGACTCGTGATTGATATTTTTAGTTCTTCTGTATCTCTTTGACTCAGCTTCATGTGTTCTATTTCTTTTCTGTATTACTCATTCTAGGATTCCATCATATTTCTGATCTCCTCTATTTTTTCATCCATGTCTTCTTTACAGGTAACTACTAATTCTTTTTCTGCAGAATTTCTTCCAAATTGGGTTTCCTCTGTGTATTTCCAGAATTGTTCCTGTATTTCAGATGCAATGATTTCAAAGAATTCTTTTTTGATTTCGGAGATTATTTCTGCTTTGAGTTCCTCATGACCTTTCTGCTGTTGTTTCTTTGCTTCTGACGATGTTAATTCATACGTTTCAGCTGGAATAGTTTGCTCTCCACTTGTTGTGAGTGAGCATTCAGTTTTCCCCTGATGTTTCTGCATTTGATTCTTTATTTCAGATGCTATGTGTTCAGGTATTTCTTTTTTATTTCAGGAATTAATTCTCGTCTGAGTTCCTCTATACCTTTCTGCTGTTGTTCCTTTGCTTCCATCTCTGTTAATTCATTCATTTCAGCTGAGCTACTGTCCTCTGCACTTATTGGTGGACTTGAGACCTGAAATTGCATTTTTCTCCTTGTCTTTGTCATTGTGTATAGCACTGACCCCTGACCTTTGGTGTAGAGCTTTGGTGTACCTATAGCCTTAGTGTGTAATGAGATTTTGCTGCCAGCCTATTAAGTTTGAGATTATCCCGTTATGTCTGGCCTAGATCTAGCTGTTGTGTTCAGTTCCTTTTTGCTGCAGCTCCTGTGGTTCCCTTCTGTTGGGTCCCTGGTTAGGGGATCACTGGGGGGGTGGGGGGCAGAAGCTCTCCCTCACACTCACTAGGCCGGGTAGTTGTGGATCGAGTGCCAGGAGAGTCACCAAAAATTCTCGGTTCCATGGCCCACTTGGGGTCAGTGGCTCTGGGGAGTTGCCAGGCAGGTCTATCAGGAGTGTCTGAGGCAGGTCTCTGGCTAGGATGTCTTGGGGCCTGAGGCACTGGGTGGTGCAGAGTGTGAAGGGAGAAACCAAAGGCTCTCCCTCAGACTCACCACACACTCGCAGAACTTTGATGCCCAGGGATTTGGGGAAATTCTCACTTGCTGGGTGGGCTTTGGGGCAGGGGATCTGGGGAATTGCTGGTGAGTGGGCCCTGAGGTCTCAGGCCGGTTACTCACTCAGGGGGCTTGGGGTTGGTGATCTCAGTAGCACGGAATGCGCAGGAAGAAGCCAAAGGCTCCCCTTCAGACTCACCACACACTCACTGATCTGCAAAGCCAGGTGAGTCCTGCAAATTCCCACTCACTCAGTGGACTTGGGGGTGGGATCTATGATGTTGGGGGAGTCGGCCCTGCTGTCTCAGCCTGGTCCTTTCGCTCGGTGGGCTTGGGGGTGGGATCTAGAAAGTTGCCCAAGTTGGCCCTGCTGTCTCAGCCCAGTCGCTCTGGCTAAGCAGGCATGGGGTGGGATCTAGGAGGCCGACAGAGTGGGTACCGCTGTCTCAGGCCAGTCGCTCTCCACAGGCTGAATTTTAATCCCAGTCACATTACTAACTTGGGCTGCATATGCAAATAAATACAGTGGCATGTTGACTAAAGAACCATTTTGTTTGCAAATAATTTGGTTTGTAAAGAAAAGTGTTTGGCAAAATTTCATTTTTGCAAACTCTATGTTGGATGACAAAAATAACCCCAGTCATCTTTCCTATTTTTCCAAAATCATAGAACAAATTAAGTCTGTGAATCAAGGCACCATTGTAAGCCTAGGAGGGTGCTGACTAATGTACAGTGTATGATAAAAACTTGGAGTACAAGCACACTGCCAAAGACAACACCTCCTGGGGCCCTGTGTAACCCATGTGGAAAGCAGAAAAATCTATGTGGGAAGTTTGCCCCAGGCACCCAGCCTCATGTCACAGCTGCTGACTGCATGAGTTTCACAATCCATTCATGGAAAGAGAACAGCCAAACACCTAAATTTTAGCCAGTGCTGCTACTGGTCTCACCACAGACATGACAACCAAAATATAGACCTGATCTAAGATGAAATCAACACTCAAGAGGGGAATTGCACCATAGGATTGAAATATTACCCACCACAGAGCACAGGTGGGAGACAGCTAGGAGACACAGATTTGGAGAAGGTAAGAGCTAAACACAGATTCTTGAGATATCCCTGGGAGCCCAGTCTTGAGCCAGAAAAATGACAGGTCATATATTCTGAGGATAGGGAGAGGTCCAATTTAATGCATACAACATTCAGATACAGTGGTCCTGAAGTAGGAGGTATTTAATCCAGTAGTATACTCGAGCTCTCACAAATTGCTGCCCATAGTCAGTAGAAAATAAGGGTCTGAATTATTGTAGGTCAATACACAAGTGAATTAACTATCTTCACTAAAACCACAGACGTTATTATTCTGGCTAAGGGGTAGCTCATGAGTGGTCCTTAGGGCTTATTAATATCTAGTTGATATTTAATACCATTATTGTTAAAGACTTAATTGCTGTAACCAAGGTGACATAATTGATTTTCTCTCTATCCAATATCTGGATTATCTGGGGATCACAAACAATAATACTGTATAAGGCACTGAACCAAAACTACAAACCCCAGCACAAAAACAAATAAGAGAAAACAGCAAATGAGAAACAGGCAATGAAATTCCTCCCCAAACTCTCAACCTCTCCAAAACTTTTTTTTAGGTGGAAGGGTGCAAAAAGGGGAGGGAATTTCAAACCACACAGCAAGAAGGAAGGAAGAGGTATCAGTGGAGGTGAAACAATTAAATAAGATTCTTGGCAAATTTTAAGAAGGACTAATAGTATAATGATCTTAATGAAACAAATGATCAGTAAATCTAGAAAAGACAATAATATAAATCTGGTGAAACTAAAGAAAGAGAAGTAAAACATAAATACCCTACATATAAAACAACTGGCATTCATTAAAAGATTCAAGTCCAGAAATATAGGAGGTTAAAAAATAATATTAAAAGTATAGATGGTAGAAGTGAACAGTGCAAAAACAGTGTCAAATCTAGAGGACAGTGGGTGCTAGGTCCAATGATTATCTCACAAGAGATAACTTAAAAACAAGAGAACATGAGAAATGGATCCAATACCTGCTAGATTATGGAAGACTAATATAAGAATAATTAGAATTAATGAAAAATTAGAAAACAGCACAAAGATCATTAAAAACCAGTTTATACAAATGATAGCAAAAACTTTACAGATTTGGAAAAAATTAACTATAATTATGTGAGGCATATAAAACTCCAATTAGCCACAATTAGAAAATCTACTCCATGCCACATAAAATATCATAAATTCAACACAAGAACAAAATCTGAAGTGGTGCTAGAGGAAAATCAATGAATCATCTATAAAGAAAAACCCAAAAGTGAACAGACTTGTCAACATAAACCTTTCAGGCAAGGAGAACATGAAATGAATTGTTTCATCTTCTAAAAGTAGACAACTTTGAACCCAGAATGTTAGATCCTGCAAAATATATTTTCAAAACTGATGGACAAACAGAAGTTTTCCAGGATAAAGAGAACCAAAAGAATTTTATGACCATAAAACCAGCATTCCAAAAATTCTTTCACATATACATGGAGGAGACAGTAAAACTGACAATGGATTAGTGATTGTGTCATTAAAGTGAATGTGTCAAGTGGGGCCAGAAATTAAGTAGAATAGAAAGAAAGCAAAATAGCAACAGGTAAGTAATATAATAACAGCAATAAGTCAATGCCTATAAGTTGTAACCATCAATGAACATAGACTTAACTCATCAATCAAAATACAAAAAATAGCAGAACCTAACCAGAAACAAACCCAAAGGTATGCTATATATGAAAATAAATACATATTTAACACAAAAGAATTTCATAGAATAAAAACCAAAGTATTAAAAACAATATTCCATGTAACAGAAATAAAAAAGCAAGAATAGCTATCCTTTCATCAGATGATTTGGATTCAAGCTAACACTGATTAAAAGAGGCAAAGGACATTATATATTGGTAAACAGAACTATTCAACAGGAAGAGATAACAATTATAAAAATACGTACCAGGCTATGGTGCACCCAACTTCATTAAAAAAAAGACTAATAGACATAATAAATCGATAAACTCAAAATACAATTATTGTATTTCCAATACCTCACTGTCAAAAAATATCAACTAAATAATCAACAAAAGAATTCCAAAAGCAAAAGCATTATGTTAAGAATGGCTGTATTTCCCAAACTGAAATACAAATTGAATGCAATTCATTTCAACAGAAACATGGCATTTCTTTATATCTATATCTATCTATCTATCTATCTATCTATCTATCTATCTATCTAAAGAGAGAGAGAGAGAGAGAGAGAGAGAGAGAGAGAGAGAAAACAGTCCTAAAGCTTATGTTAAAAGAGAAGATGAGGCCAAAAATAGCAAAAGCAATCCTGGGTACCAAAGTGAAACACGAGTCCTCAGAATCCCAGGTCTGAAGCATATTGTAAAACTATAGTCATTAAGACAGCATGGTACTGGCACAAAAACTGATATGTAGATCCATGGAACATATAGAAGAAACAAGTATAGATACAAAGAACTATTTAAGTTTTTAGAAAGAGACCAAAACTATACCTTGAAGGAAAGATAATTTCTTTAATAAACTGTTCTGTGAAAATTAGTTTTGCACATTCAGAAGATTGAGTCTAGATTCATATATCCTAACTTGTACTAAACAAAAGTTAAAATAGATCAAACATCTAAATGTTAAAACAAAAATAATCTGCTGAAAGATAAAATGGCTATAATTCTTCAAGATAAAGGCATAGGCAAGAATATTTTGGACAGAGCCTCGAGGGCACAAGAAAAAAATCCTAAGAATCAACAAGTCACGTCATGTCAAATCCAAAAGCAAAGAGTGGAAAATAACCTCCAAAATAAAAAACAATAGCTAACTATTCCTTGGGTGGAGGCTTAACACCTACAATACATAAAAAAGTAAAGAAAATTAGACTCCAGAAACACAAAAGACCAATCAAGAAATGGGCAACTGAAATGAATAGACAGTACTCAAAGAACAAAAAAAGCACAGATAGCAAATAAATACATGAAAAAAATGTTAAAACTAATGGACATTTGAGAAATACAAATCAAAGCTACACTGAGATATCATCTTTCTCCAATAAGAATGTCTATCTTCAAAAACCTCTCGTAATAACAAATGCAAACGAAGATAGAAGGGAAGGGAACTCTTCCCTACTCTGGATGGGAATGTAAACTATGGCAACTGCTGTGTAAATCATTGGTTTCCTCAAAAACTAAAAATAGAAATTCCATTTGAATCAGCTATCTTCCTTCTAGGTGTCTTCCCAGAAGAGTTAAAATAATCATGTCACAGGGATATGTGCATAAACTCTTTATAGTAGCTTATATTGTGATGTTGGAAACAGTGTATATGTCTATCATGATTAATGAACACAGAAAATATGGTTTTTATATACAATGGAGTACTTGTCTGCCATTAAGAAATTTAAACTTGAGGCATTTATACGTAAATGGATGCAACTTGAGAACATAATGTTACATGAAACAAGAAACACAAGTTAAAATATCACATGGTTTCACTTATGTGAGAAAAAATATACACAGTGAAAACAAAAGAAGACAGATAAATAAGAAATGGGTCCATAATCTCCTTGTTCAGAAAATTTGGAGCTCAACTGAGTTTCATGATGTTGCAGTACAGGTTCTCCTATGTCCTGAGTGTCTTCGCTGACCTTGAAAGGCTAGAGCCAAAATGTTGGCTGGCCTTGTGGCTCTTCTATTTCTCAAACTCTGATTTGTGAACTTAGTTTGTTAACCATCCAGAAGAAAAGCTGATTAGTATCCTGCAGCTATGCCATTCACTTTGCCTTATCTGACTCAACTGATTTTAGTTGTTGTTGTACGTTTCCTTTTGTATTTCTGCTTTTTGCTTGTTATACTAGGGAGACTATACAATATATACACGTGTGTCTGGTTTATTTCACTTATGAGTATATGTTCAAGTGGTATCAACTTCAGCATAAATGCTTCAAACCTATCATTCTTAATAGCTGAGTAATACCCCATTATATAAAAATACCACATCTTTTTCAACCATTCCTCATGTGATGGACATCTTGGTTGTTTCCAAGATTTTGCTATCACACATTGCGCTGCTATAAACATAGGTACACATATATCACTATGATACAATGTTTTCAGATCGTGTGGGAAAATTCCCAGTAGGGGGATAGCCAGCTTGAATGGGATTTCTAGTCCTACTCTTTTGAGGAGTCTCCACACTGACCTCCACAATGGTTGTACCAGTCTACATTCCCACCAGCAGGGGAGAGGTGTTCCCTTTTCTCCACAACCTCTCCAACATTTGTTGTTGGTTGATTTCCTTATGATCGACATTCTTTCTGGAGTGAGATGATATCTCAGTGTTGTTTTTATTTGCATTTCACGAATGGCTAGCGATGTGGAGCACTTTTTCATATATTTATTCGCTTCTTGAATTTTGTCCTCTGAGAAGTGTGTTTTCATCTCAGATGCCCATTTCTGAATTGGGTCTTTAAATTTGAGGGCCCTGTTATATCTTAGTTATTTATATATTCTAGACAGTAGTCCTCTGTCTGATTGCTTATTAGTAAGGATTTTTTCAAAATTTGTGGGTTGTCTTTTTACTCTGTTGACAATTTCTTTTCATATGCAGAAGCTCCTTAAGAAGAGTTAATGTCAGTTGTTGATTCTTTCAAGTGCTTCCCGTGCGAATATATGTTTGTTCATGAACTCTTTACCTACCCTTATGTCTTCAAGAGTTCCTCTTACTTTCTCTTCCAGGAGATTGAGTGTTTCTGTTTTAATGTTTAGATCTTTAATCCATTTTGACTTTAACTTAGTGCATGGTGATAGACCTGGATCAAGTTTTAGTTTTTTGCATGGAGAAAGCCATGTTTTCCAGCACCCTTTGTTAAAAAGGCTATCTATGGAGCCACAGAGGAAAGAGACTGAAGTTTTATAGTGTACCTGGGGAGAGTCACATGGAGAGAAAACTTTCTCTCAGGCTCTCACAGAGAGCAAACTGATCAAACATTGGCCGTGACTCATCCACATGGATGACACAAACAAAGGATCTACAGAATAATGTACAGGACTACAAGATAAACCCTGAGGGGACTTCACTGACCACATAAGAAACATAAAGTACATGTGTTGGTATATAAGTCTTGCTCAATCTAGGTCTTAACCATCCAGCAGAAAAGTATAAAAATGAAGTATACATCGCTGGGCCATAATATTAAACTGAGCTGTAAATGGCTATGGTTGACAACTTCTTTCAATAACTCAACTATTGCTGTGGAATGCTGGAATGTGTTGGATTATGTTGTCCAGTTCAAGCACCTAAGTTAGTTGAATGACAATGGAGTGCCCACCTTTGACAGGTGTAGACAAAGGAAGGGGTATAGAAAGAAAAAATCATGATGTGTGTGTATAGACAGTACAGTTGGGATAGATAACGTTGTGTGTCTACATAATCCTATGAGAGGCAAGATTTGCACTAATGGTGGTTGGACAGGACTTTATATCGGCTTCTAGTACTATGGTCATCCACTAGGAAAATAATTATAGAATTTTTGATATAATTCAAGTATAAAAATAAAATATGTAAATAGCTACACTCTTAATTTACTGATAAGAGACATCTGGTATAATAATGTCTGTAAGTATAATATCATGTATGCACCTTGTATGATACCAAAACAGTATGAAAACAGTTTGCAATGTATTAATTTATCGAATCTGTCTTGTTAAGGTGTCTTAAAACTGTCTGATTGATATTTGTACTTCAATAAAATAAAAACTAAATTAAAAAAAAATAAGAAGTGGGCAGGAGGTCAAATATTTCCCTCAATTACCTCTATCGTATACATTGCTTTTAGTTCATACAAAAGACACTTTTGTGTTATTATCTCTCTGATTGTTCTTTGGAAGAAGGAATATTTTGTAGTTTATGAATAATTACTTTGGATATAATGACACAGTGATTTTGTTTTTTGGCTTTTTTTTTGGTAGTTTTAGGGAAGGGTCTACAGGGTATTCAGGGTCTCACTACCAGATCGGACTCATACTGATCTGCCTGTTTACAGCCTCCCAACAGCTGGGATTACAGGTGTGTGCCACCACTTCCAGACTCAATCACCTTCTCAGCGCAACCCGGGGGCGGGGCCAGTAGGACAGGCCCAGGGATCAAACACAGGACCCTGGGCCTGCAAATTAACAGGTGCTTTAATCCACTGAGCTATTTGGCTGGCCCTATATAGTGTATTAACCTGCTATTCCCTTATTACTTTGCCATGAAATTTTGCTTTTTATTTCATAAAATAAAAAATATGAAGTATAAAATTTAAATAGAACTAACATTTTAAATTGAAACATTCTTTAAATCTGAGGTTAATCAATGTTCAGTAATTAAATCACATACCAAGCACCTGTGTGAATCATACTAAAGAATTTGTAGCGTAAACTTTCTTTCTGTAGAAAAGTAGTAATTCTCTTCTACCATTTTCTGTGTACTCCAATTTCTATTGGGATTTTCATTAAAAATTTTCATAAATAAAATATAGGAGATTATTTTGAAAGCAAAACAAAGTGGACAGGATATTTTACTTTTTTATTTTTAAAGGTAATCTATAAAGGAGCTATCTTGGGATTACAGACAAAACTGTCTAAGATGAATTTGGCAAATGTTACTTAAACTGAACTCCACAATGTTAAGGAGAAATGAAAGGGAGAGCAACTCCTTAAGGATGCAAATGTTCAGTAAATATCTCAGTGGTTTTTATACTTCTATAGAGCTTTTAAGACATATTTATCTATTTTCCTTTGCTCAGGTCACATACCAAGAAGGCTTGAAAACTGCTTACTTAGGAGTACAGAGTTGTGATTATCCAAATAGTTCCTGTGATTTTAATGGAAGGATAAAAGGGGACAGGGAAGGGAAAGAGGGTGAGGGACAGGGAGAGGGAAGAGGGAAGGAGGGAGGAAGGGAGCGAGACAGGGAAAGAGGGGGGAGGGAGGGACCGAGGGAGAGTTCCTTAGGATAATAGAAAGCTGCACAAACCTATTTAAAGGACTCATTGGTGAAGATTTTCTTTCTACTCTAAGATTAAATAAATATCTTTGTTGCCTGCAGATGGTTTTCTTCCCTTGAATAGTGAAAGTACAGCAAAGTGCCCTATATAGATGGTAGCTTTGAAATTATTCGAAATAGGCTACATAATTTTATAATACTTTGCCTCCCCTCACCTCCTTTGAACTCGCTCAGTTAGTACCAGTCAATGTAATAAGATTTACATCAATTCAAACCAAACTTGATTTAAATATCATAGAGGAGAATACATGGTAGGGGATTGGATCTCTCTCTCTCTGTGTACCCCCCTCACTCTTCTCTCCTCTCTCCCTCTCTTATCTCTCTCCTTCTCTTTCCCTCTCTCCTTTTCTGTCTTCTCTCTCTCCCTCTCTCTCTCTCTCTCTCTCTCTGTGTATCCCTCTCTGTACTCTATTCTCTCCCTCTTTCTCTTCTCTCTCTGCCTCTCTCTCTCCCTCTCCCCCCTGTGTCTCCCTTTCTCTCTGCTCTCTCTCCTTTACCCTCTGTCTCTCTCCCTCTCCTTTTCTCTCTCCCTCTTCTCTTTCTCCTTCTCTCCATCCCTCTCTTCTCTTTCTCCTTTCCCCTTCTCTCTCTCTCTCCTCTCTTCTCTCCTTCCCTTCTCTCCTCTCCTCTCCTTCCTGCCTCCCACCCAAACTATAGTAGATAGATTTTGTTGACTAACTTTACGCTGCAGGAAAATAATAATTCATGACTTACATAATGCAAAAATGCCTAAAGATATGTCATTGAAGTATATATTATTAAAACTTACTGATTGGGGCCAGGGTTGTAGTCAGCAGCACAGCACTTGCCTGGCAAACGCAAGGACCTGAGTTTGAATGTTGATACCAACAAAATTCCCTGATAGAAAGGAGCATTTTAGAATGTTCAAAGTGGAAATGGCAATATATTTTGTCATATAAATATCATTAAAACATGAATGAATCCTATCTCACAGATCAGCAGATTCGAACTTGGCTCACAGCCAACAAAAGCTACTTTATATTCAAAATAGATAATTCCTTTCTAAAATGAACTTAATTTAAGTAAAGCAAGACCTACTCCCTGGAAAGCCAGTACATGGTGTATGTACAGCTCTAACAATTTTATTAGGCAATGCAGAGCTCAGGCCACCGACACACAGCTGCCCAGCGATGCAGAGCCAGCTCCGGCCGCTCGGCCCGCTCGGTGGCAGTCTCTGGTAGATGCCCAAGGCTAGTAGGCCAGTTTCTTGTGTTTTTAAATTAAAAAGAAAAAAACAGGGCTGCTACAGCAGGCTCATTTTGGGATTTGACTTCTCCAACTCAGCACGCTATGCACAGGATCGATCCATATCGGGGTGTCTGGCTCAGGCCCATTCTCGTCGCTGTTTGTGTCCCTGAGGACGCTGCTGCTTCTCCACTGGCTTACAACAGACGTTTGGGGTTCTGCCCTGGGGTTTGCGTTAATATCACTGCACGACAGTGTGTGTGTGTGTGTGTGTGTGTGTGTGTGTGTGTGTGTGTGTGAACATGTACAGATTTTTCTTGGGCATATTCTTGAGTGGAGCATATGTAGTAAATTTGGCCAGAGGTTTTCCAAAACTATAGTTTTCCCAGTAGGATGGATCCATATCGCTTCAGAGTTTTATATACTGGCCATTTGAGTGAGTTTGTACAAATACATCAAATAAATTTACATTTTTCTAGTAACAAATGAAGCTGAAAAACCTTCATAAACTAGCTGTTTCAACATGCACATGTTATGTGCATGGGATATCCTGGCTTTTTAAATATCCCATGTCCTGTGGTTCCTTTTGCCCATATTTCCACTTGTCTGTCCTTTATTGAATTCTCTAAATGTTCCAAATATATACAGCAAATATCTTCATATAATCTCTGCTTTACCTTTTGATTTTCCTTATATGTCTTTTGATGAACAGAATTTTTCGACCTAATGTAATTCAATATATGAAATTTGTCTTGCTAAGTTTCTTTAATATCATATTTAAGAACTACTTAATCATTCAGGATGATTATATATTCATTCAATTATGTGCCTCAGAATGTGAAAAAAGATGCTTGGGTAGCTATACTATGCTGTATTCCATCTTTCCTTCTAAGTGCACAGTCTGTAAAATTTTATCAGAAAAACATACATTGCAAAGCAGTGAAAATTAAATAAAATTTAATTTTCTCTAGCATGTCACTTATAAACATTGTTAAGTATAATGTTGATCATTAAATTTTCTCTTCTCCTACATGGAATCATTTATAATTAGTACATCTAGGTGATATCAGTAAGAGAGTTAGAAGTGGTTCATGCCCTTTGTGTATGATAAGAGGCACGTGCAGGATCTCAGCCCAGTCGGCTGCTCAGGTGCTGCATCTCAAGAATGGAACTGCTTTCTCATCCCTTCAAGAGGTGCGCCTCTGCTATCTTGTTCCCAGTCCCCCCAGGCTCAGAAAAGCTGAAAGCATCTCAGAGTCACCTGGCCGCCCCCTTTCGGTCAAAGCACCTTGATCCATGTGGCCATGAGGCAGCGCCAACTCCTTCAATGAGATTTTGGACCTTACAGGGCTAGATCCTCCCCAGAATGGTGGTGGAGAGGAAGCTCCCTTTTTCTTAGCCACATATGCCATTTGCAAAGGAAACTCAAAAGGTGAAAAAATCCTGATTCATTTAGCAATAAAACTACCTGTGGTATGTAAATATTCACAAGTGAATATTTAGAATATAAAGCTTATTAATCATTTCAAAAGAAATAGTGTCTGATGATATGGTAAAGCTACTGAGCAAAATATGTTGATCTATTAAATGTAAAACTTAAGAGCAGATTTTCTTCCATATCCCCCTACCTCTACAATGGATATTCTCTTTGAGCACAACAAGTTTACCTGCTAATGTTCAAATTTGCCAGTTAATCTCAGTGTGCTTTTATTTGTGCTTTCCAAAGTCATCAGGAAAACTCTGAACCTAAAATGTATTGGTATTCATGGTGTTAGTTTTTAAAATATAACTCCTAGATTTATCTCTTAAATTAAAACTAGCCAGACATTTACAAAACTGCAGGATGGGATGCTTTGTTTACTCTGCATTCATGACCAGATTTTAGTAGAGGTCATGAGTAATAGAGTTCTCTGATCTTCCCTAGTAGGAAAAAATCCCAATTGACTAGAGCTCTGGTCTCAGTAAGTTAGCAACCTCCCTCCTCCCCTGTTCTCCTGACTCATGGCTCCACCTCCCTGGGTTCTTGTTTGAAAAGCTATGGCTTTGCCTTCCACCCACCCACCACTCAAATCATTTTCTCTCCCCTCCCTGATACCTTCTTTCATGATTAATTTTAGAAAATCTCATTAGCTTATTTTAATCAAAATGTTATTTTCTGAAAGAATTTGAACTTTTTTGAACTTCACTTGATAGAGAAAATGAACTTACAGTGATAGGACACATGAAAAGGATATTAAATAGGCCAGAAATGAAAATTTGAACAAATATGCAAAAGAGGTGATCCATTCTTTATAAAAATAAAGTGGCTTTCAGGGTGAAAAGGGTACAGCCGTGGAATTCTCTGACTTATCCCTTTCTTTAGCTCATTTATTAATTTCAACAGAGTGACAGATTTTCTTTTTCAATTACAGTTAACATTCTGTTTATCACTAAAAAGGAATTCAAAATAAATATGCTACATGCCTTAGGCGATTCCTAGGCAGTCATTGGATAGCAGCTGACACAGGAGAGATGTCATATATTTGGGTGATTTGTTTGTATTTGATAAATGATTTTTCTTCTTTCTCTGCATCTCCCCAGCCCATGACCTTTCCTTCTCCTTACCCTCCTCTGTCATCATGATAGAAGAGCAAAGAGGATCTTGTGCTGGGAACAGAAAGGACACTGCGTCTTTTTAAAAGGTTATCTCCACCTCCCTCAGTATTTTAAACGATCTGACATTAAATTCTGGATTGAAATACACACACACACACATACACTCACATTTAAAACAGGTGAAAATGTATGTCAATATACTTTCATTTTCTGTGGTTATGCCAATTACTAGATAAAGCATTAGCAAAATTGTAAAAGATGGAACTGTAATAAATTATAATAATTAGGATAAAACTACCCGATGAATATCTATCTTTCCTTAAATTTCCAAAGTAGTTTTAAAAAAAGACACTCTAAGGAAAACATACTTCTATCTTTACTGAAACATAAATTAAACTTTACAACATCAGAATCAATCTAGCATCATCCAAAAGGAGAAGATGGTAGATTACATTTTCTTTTTTTCATCAATGATTAATCAGACAAAATGCTTTCTAGGGCCAGCAAGACAGCTCAGAGGACTAAGTGCCTGCTTAGACAAGCATAGGACTGGTTCAATCTGGGGTCCTGCATCCCACCCAGGCCCTACCTACCCCAGGGAGTGCTAGGCCCATGATCTACTCAGGGTGTGGAGGTACATGCCTATAATCCAGGCATTGGGAGGCTGAAAACAGGAGGATTACCATGAGCCCAAACTGTAGTGAGACCCGGTACCAAATACATAAAAAATAATAATTTTTTTTCCAAAAACTATAGCTAAGTGGAGATAATCTTTTTTAAGGTGCAAATAAAATAAAATAACATCTTTTTGCCAGTCAAAAAAAAGCACTAAAATAAATCATGTATCTAAAATTTGCACTAATGATGGTTGGACAGGATATGTTGGCTTCTAGTACAATGGACAACCACTAGGAAAATAACAAAGTAGAAAGTATTAATTATTGAATCTTTGATATAATTCAGGTATAAAAAAATATGTAAACAGCTACACTCTCTTAATTTACTGATAAGAGACAGCTGTTGTAATAATGTCTGTAAGTATAATATCATGTGTGCACCTTGTATGATACCAAAACAGTATGAAAACAGTTTGCAATGTATTAATTTATCGAATCTGTCTTGTTAAAGTGTCTTAAAACTGTCTCATTGATATTTGTACTTCAATAAAGGAAAAAATTTTTTAAAATCCACCTAAAAAAACCCAAAGAAATAAATGTAAATAAAAAAATAAAAAGCAATGCTTGCATGATAATTATATCTTCTATTTTAAAATATATGCAACCAAAAAGAAGGGTAAAATGTTTAGTTTTTAAATGATAACAAAACAAATAACAAATACTTAAGTCTCTACAATTGATCTTGGGTTTCTTTTTTATGAGTATAATTTACATTTCTGTGTGTCTCCTGGCAGATAGTCACCCTTGCCTCTAGGTATTCCTTTGTGCAGGACTGCTCTTTCCCAGAAGTCCTAGTGTCCCTTCTCTCTCCTCCCTTGAAGAATATATATCTTATATATATCAAGATATATATTCCCTTGAAGAATATACATCTTATTCTTCAAGATAAATAGTCCAACCTCATATCAAAATGTCTCAACTTCTAAGCAGGGTTTTTCCTGTGAATTCTCAGAGCATGCTCTGTGGCCCCACAGTCACTCCACCTTTTGGTGCCTTGTGGGCTGGCACAACTGCCAGAATGCTTACAGTGAAATAATACCCACTTGCTTTGTGAGTGATCATTACTAATGGAAGATCACTGATGAGAGCGAT
Source organism: Ctenomys sociabilis (assembly GCA_004027165.1). Lineage (NCBI taxonomy): Eukaryota > Metazoa > Chordata > Mammalia > Rodentia > Ctenomyidae > Ctenomys > Ctenomys sociabilis. Next base: position 77,665 of record PVKA01004056.1, on the reverse strand, counting down.
TGCAAACTATTAGGTTGCAATGCCTGTCTCCCATACAATATGGCTTTTATCAAGTCTATTCATGCTTAGGAGGGTACACTGGGCATGTGGGAGGCATCCTTCCCATGCACTGTGGAGGAAATATGCAAGAACAGTGTTCTTGATCTTCCCCTCCCAGGCATGCATGGACTTGCTCTGCAGAAAGCTTAGAGTGTGCTCAAGTTCAATTTCCTGGATCTTATTCTTTCTAGTCTAGGCTTCCATGATCAGCCTGAGCTCTTAGCCATTTTTTATGAAAATGTATTTGGTTCTCTCTTCTGGGTCATCATTTGAAACATCAAATGCACCAGCCCTGTGTTTTAATGAATGATCAGATATTGTGAGACAATGTCGCCATTTGAATGTTGTGCACTGTGTTCAGGTTCATATTTTGAAATCTATTCATCCATGTGATGATGTTGGGTGATGGAGCCTTCGCAAAACATGAGCAGTTGTCAGATTCTGCTTAAATGACCCTCTGTGAACCTCCTGATGTGCCCAAAGGACTTAGCTGTGAAGAAGAAACATCCTGAGGATTGTATAAACTGACCTTATTCCTAGAACACTGACATGGTCTGAGCTGGTTTGCGGCGGACCAAATTTATCCTCTAATTGTCATTATTGACAAACAACCTATGTAATCCACTTAACCTCTTTCTTGTTACCATTACAAAGGAGTTTCCAAATCCTTCCTAACAGGAGATATTGTTTTGTGCTGTGCTGGAAGCTCTTCTCCCAGAGTGGCAATGCTGAGATTGTCTGAGACTTTTGTATGGCAGAGGTCATTAGATGATGACAGGGATCCCTCATAACTAGTGAATCCCTTCATGGTAAAGGTCTCAAAAAGCTGCTGTGTCCCCCACAGAACAAGGTGCCAGCTAGATCCAGGACAACCCTCAACACAAACCAAATCCTCTGGACCTTGCAATTTCCAGTATGGTGGGAAATCAATGTCTGCTGTTTGAAAGCTGCTCATTTTATAGTATTTTGCTACAGGAGCCTGAAAAGGCTAAAGTAGACAGTAACTATATTTTGATTTGCTTATAAATTTACTTTTTAAAGTCCTATTCATTTTGCTAAAATTTTAATGCCATTTTACATAAGCATAAACCACATATATTTTTCCTTCTCTTCCTCCATCTCCTCCTCTCCCTCCCTTTCTTGCTCCTTTTTCTTTGGCAGAGCTGCAATTGTGAATTCTTTGTAGACATATTCAGGAATTTTCTGTTAAGATAAAGTCATACTGAAAAACAGGCAAAGAGTAGGCAAGGTGTTAGAGAGTTTGAATTTTCTATATCTATAGATTATTTTTTCCAAATAGTTCTTTTTCCTTTATATTTACCACTTAAAAAACCTAAAATAAATGCTTGTACAACTGGAAGTGTTCCTGTATTCTCCTCCCCATCAAAGAAAATCAGGTATTTAGCAAACAAAGGAAAAAAAGTATAATTAAGGTTAAAACATTTATTTAGCATAGATTTCACTATTTGAGGATACAATAAAAAGAAAATAGAGTATCACAAAGAATTTTAAACCTAATGTAATAAAAATCATATATAAAGTATTACTTAAAGAGAAAAATGGAAGAAAATAAGGCAGCTTAAGAACTGTAGGCAGTAGAATTTAAGACATCAACAACTTGAGTATATACAAAGCAACACAATGATTTACCACCTACCAGTTTTTTGAAACACAAATTGATCTCATAAAGGTAAAAGAAGCTAGTAAAACAGTAAAGTCTAGCAGTAAGCTTTAAAATAGGAATAAACAATGAACTTGCAAATTACTACCTCACAAATCAGAGACAAATACTTTTTGAAATAATAAAACATATTAACAGGATATTTGTGAACATTCTGAGAACAATAGACTCCTGAGCTGCACACAAGGTGGCCAATTACAAAAGAAAAGAAAAGAAAAACTCAGCTCACTAAAAAAAATGTTATCACATGAAGGCAAAGGTATTAACTTAATGTGAAAAATAACCATGTAAGTGAAATGTAGGATCTGATAGTCACAGAGCACCTCTTCTCCAGGAATCCAAAGTACATTCCTCTTTAATGTGCTGCTGTTGCTGAACAAGGAGAGCATCTTATGGTTTCCATTATTTCTATTGCTGGGCCAGGACATTTAGGGTTTTAACACTATCAAAACTCTAAGCTATGTCTGAACAGGATTTTTGGTAGCTTCCTTTTGGGATGGACTATGTTCATTCCTCACTTTAAGTTTCTTGAAACTTTCTTTAGGGTGAGTTTCTATTACAGTATATCACACGGACAGAAAAGGGCACAAATATGTAGCTAAATGAATTGTTGTAGTGAAAATTGTATTTACTTTTCTCTCTCCGTCCTTCCCTCCTTTTTTTTCCCTGATGGTAGGATTAAACTTAGGGCCATGTCCGTGATAAACAAGTATTCTAACACTAACCTACATACAAGTCTTGTCTCTATTTCTTGGGATTTTTTCATCAAAATTCTCACCATGGTTTTATCTATAGCTTCAATATTTATCTATGTCTTTTTTTGTGGCAGAACAAGGGATTGAACTCAGGCCCTTATGCCAGCGAAGTGCTTATTCCACTGAGCCATCTCCCTAGCTCCTGTTTATCTATATCTACACAACGGCCATCTCCTGTCAATGTTCTCCAAGTCCACAGCCATTTAAGCTCACTATCTCACCATCCTGATGATCTGCTGATGTCACAGGGAACCACCACCCACCGGTGCAATCCCACGGGTTCTAATGGAAGGCTGACCTTGAACAGGTCACTTAGTATGGATATTTTCTTTTTTACATTGAAAACATATTCTTTTTGTGGCTGCTTTATCCAATTAATACAAATTACTTAACAAGATATCTAAAAAATCACATTAAATATTATCATAAAGACTTAAGGAATGTACTTTCTTATAGATCCAAAGCTGGTAGTGCACAATCAGTATCCCTGGACAGAAATCAATGTGTATGCCCTACAGAGGCTGAAGCGTATCCAGCATTGCCTCTTCCAGCGTCCGGGGGTCAGTCATTGTGTCTTCTGAGGTCAGAGTGTGCTGGCATTGATCAATTTGTGGCCATGTTACTCTGTCCCACCTCAAGGCCACTTTGCTTCCTCCCCCTCTCAGTGTCAACCATCCTGTATGTCTAAGAGTATGGCAGAAAGTGTATTGTACTCTGAAGAATAATCCAGAAAACTATCTCCATTTCTACATAGTGACTTTAATCACGTCTGCCTAGACTCTTTCCTATACAAAAGTAATAGATCTCAGAGATTAGAGTATGATACTCACAAGGGGCCATTATTTCTGAGAATAGCATGCCCTTTATTGATTATTCAATTGAATTTCTTACACATCTTCAGAGGTCGTTATCCTGTTTTTATCATCCCTAATATTATTTATCAAAACTCAGATGATAGTAATAATGATAAGGATAGTTTGAAACACAAGACTCAGAGCAACACCTGAACATCTCAAGAGCTTGTTCTAGGCTTCCTGATAAGCCTCTGTGTTTCTGATTCCCTGTTTTAGGGAAAGCCACCCAAGATGACACCCTGGTCATATCATATAGGTTCTTTCTCTTCCCTATCCCATTCCTGCCAACTTGGTTTTCATTGTGTGCCTGAAATAACACAGCTCACTGGCTCAACCTTTCATTTCAAGTTGTCCTTCTTCTTGCATTTGTGGAGCTGAGTCTACAAAAAGACAGTAGAGATTGTCTTCAGCTTGATGAGCCTTTTGCAATTTTCCAGCCACCCTGTTTGCACTTAGTACTTAGTGTTACTATGGGCCCTATACCATCCCCACTTGGAGATCCCACTTCTTCTTTTCTTGCTAAAATAAGACCTGCTCCTTTCTACCCCACCCTAATTTGACATCCAAGAGACATGTAGACATTTCTTTCTTCTGTAAATGATTGGTCAAACTTGGCTGTTCTTGGTGGTGAGAAAGAAAATAAAGACACAGTCAGATATGTGAGAAATGGCCCTCAGTGATGTGTCTGCTTCCTATTCCTTAGAGCCTGTGACCTTGAGGGGAATGTAGGTCTGTATTATCAGGTGGGTTCTAAGGCAAGCACATTTTCTTAGAGAAAGAAAAGAAGATTAATAGAAAGACATTGAGAAGATAAGACCATGTGAAGATGAAGACAAATACTGGAAGGACACAGCCACAGTGAAGGGATTCAGAAAATTCTGGAAGCTGCTGAACACAGAAAAAGCAAGGAACAGATACTGTTCAAAGCCTCTAGGGAGGGTAGCTCTTCCAGTACTTTAGATTTCCAGCTTCTACCACTGTTTGTGTCCAGATGTCCTGCCAAAGCCTTATGTGATCACAAGAGGTTGTGGAGGTGACTCATCTAAAATGTGTGATTGATTTTGTGGTGCAGTGCTGGGATCAAGAGTGCTCCGATTAAGGATGGGTGATTTCTGAATCAGTCAAACAATGGATTGGCACCACCATAATTCTGGTAGACCAGAAATAATGTAGGGGGCAGAAAAAGTCCTGTCTCTCTTGTTGCTTTTGTTATCTTCTGCTGGTATGAGTGGTTGCACTTCTGTCAAGCCATCCTGCCTGAGAGCTAGCCAATTAGGACCTGAGAGTCTTAGAAACTATTAACTAAATAAATTTTTGTTCATTTAATTTTTAGTATTGGAAATTTTGTCTCAGCAATGAAAGAAAAGCAACTAAAAGAACAACTATAAAAAAATAATCTCTGTTGATTTAAACCACCAAGTGTCTATTAGTCTGTTATGGAAGTGTTAGTACACCAATGTGAAAGTGCGAAAGTGCCAGGAAAGAGCCATGTGTTTCCAGCCCCCAAATCAGCATAAACCACTGCTCATCCTGAAAGGAGGCCTCAGTAAAGCTACTCTGCCCATGTGTGGAGGAGCTGATCAAATGGAAAAGAAGATACAGCCACTAAGTCACACAGGACAGCAAGAGGGAATGAAAAGCTCAGGAAATATCTTCCATTTTGCCGTCACCTAAACTTAATGTTAGAAAAGACCAGCTCAGAAGCTGGACATCCAGGTGAGGCTAGGTCATGGAGAGTTTTGTTTTCTTTGTTTCAGAAATAAGACTTGGTACATGATGGATTCATGGACACTGTTGAGGAAGGATTCTACTTTAAAAGGTAGGCAATTAGCACCTGCACTGTTGTGGGATAAGGTGGGTGATAACAGTGCAGAGAAGGGGAGAGATGACAGATTCTGTAATAGAAACAATCAGTAGGATTTCATGATTACTCTGCTGTGTTGGAAAAGGGATAGACAAGAGGAGAGAGCACCCAAGTGACTTCTTGGCTGAGGGAGACTAATGATGGTAGATGGAAGTAGAGAATGTGTAGTTGAATATGTGTTTGAACTTCAGCTATTTGTATTTTCATGCTTTTATAGCCTGCAATAAACTATCATTTCAAAGGGTCCATCTTTTCTTACTCTTCATATTTTCAGATCTTAGAAAAAAATGCAACCATCCAGAAGTTGAATGAAAAAATAATTGCACTAAGAGCCAGTAGGATAGTTCAACAGACTAAGTGCCTGCTTTGGCAAGCACAGGGATAAGGGTTTGATTCCCAGTTGCACAAGCCATGCTGGCCCTGCCCCTGAGGTGTACTGAGCCAGCTAAAGAGAGCAGGCATGATGGTGCAAGCCTGTAATCCCAGAGCTAGGGAGGCTGAAAACAGAAGGATCGCTATAAGTCTGAGCTACATAGTGAGACCCTGTATCAGGTACATAGTTTTTTTTTTTTAATTGAATGCATTAGTTTGCATATTGGTGTTTTTAATTATGTGAAATTAGATTGATTTCACTAAAATGATGGTTTAATAAAACAAATTTTTGTATAAAAAATTCAAAACAGTTCATTTGAATGAACTAACAATGATACCAGTTGTATTTATTAGAAAAGTTTCATTACTATAAATTTAAAATGGAAATTATATGGTACATATACTTTAGTCAGTAAAGTGTCAGGTAATGGGAAAGAGTTATCCAACATCAAAGCAAACTAAATGGAGCTTACTTAGAAATAAAAATCAAAAGCAAATATTTCCAATGCTATTGTGGTTTTTGTCTATGCTATCATAAACTCTTCCAAAACACACAGAAATATGGAATAAAGTTAAAATCTGTATTAGGAAAGGTTAGACAACTTGCATAGTTGACTATTTTCAGCTTTGATTTTTATGAATCCCATATTTTCTCACTTTGTTTTTCTTTTTACTAAAGGCAAATAATCTAGTAACATCCTCCATTTACCAAAGAACACTAACTAAAAACACAAGTGAAGTCGAGAAAATGTTCTCCATGCATTAAATTCAAATCAAAGATTCACTGAAATATACACACCTTTCAACCATATCTACTCTTTACTAACACAGTAATTTTCAGTTATAACACATTTCACAAAAAAGACTTAAATACGTTACGTATTAGATTTAATAATCAGTCACCCACAATTGTATTAATCAGTTAGATTTTCACACCTTCTGTGAGTAGCGGTCAAGTTTTAGGCTATGCTCCATGGCTGCACAGTCAAGGTCAGAAGTCATTTTTTTCTCTAGCAATTGAAACTGATTTGATTTGAGATTTTATTCTTTGTAGTTTATGTATATATTTTTACTAAGTTTTCCACAATATAGAAGAGATGAAGTGCAATGGTGTCCCTTAAATCCTTTCTACATTCTCAAGACTATATAGGGGAGCTTTCTGAATCTGGGTGCTTTGGACTTCCCTGAAGAAAGACTATGAGTAGCAACTCTCCCTGAAATTGTGGTTCTCTTCATTTATATCCTTGGGGTGAGTGGTGAAGTCTACCACGTAGGATATGATCAATATTCATTACTACTGCAGAACTAGCTCAGGCATAACATTGAGTGGTGAAATAGAATACAGCAAGTCCTGACTCACAGATGTTCGAGCAACAAACTTTCACAGACAACAAGGGGACCTCCCATTAGGATGACAAATCACAGAAGTAGCTCACAAGTCTTCCAGACGTTGTCGCAGTTATGATGCGCTGCGCTTATGATCAAAGTATAAGTAGTACACTTATAGTGTTTTGTGTGTGCTTGGCTTTTTATGCTTTACATTGCATATTTGTGTTAAAGGTTTATAAACCCTACATTTTTGGATTTCCAAATGGGTCAAAGTTAAGAACATTCTCCCAGGACAGAACTCATTCATAAGTCAAGGACTTGCTGCATTCAGAAATGTGACCACTGACAGTAGATATAGAGTTTCACTTTGGCGGCACTAAAATAAAGAAAAAGGGAAGCTAGCTTTGCTTTAAGATAATTGTTATACGTTATCTATGAGCTTGAATATACTTGTAAGTAGAAGTACGTCAATAGAGAAAGAGCACAAAGCATGACATTTGTTTAAAATTGACCATTTCTACTTGAACAAAAATGGGCAGTAAGTGCATAACATAACTGATTATTGAATGAATGCCATTTGAAAATTGAGAAACCAAACATCATCAAATCTTAATTAAGATGGGCTGGGGAAGTAATTCCATACATAATATGTACAAAAATATTTTAATTAAAGTTATCTCAAATAATTCCTGACATGAGTCCTAAAAGTATCTCTCAAAGAATTAGTTAAAGAAAATTCTATGCAGGGGCCAGCAATATACCTCAGCAGCACAGCACCTACCTGGCAAGTGCAAGGTCCTGAGTTTGATACTCCATACCAAAAAAAATAAGAAGAAAGAAAGAAAGAAGGAAGGAAAGAAAGCAAGCTTATGTGCATTAGAAATACCACTTTGATAAAATCATGAACTTCTAGGGTAATACCAACGAGATACATTATTACTCACCCACAAGTGTTCTTTAATTTTTATTTTACTAAACACTATTAAAGTAACTCTTTTTGCATAGATTAAGGTGATGTATGACAACATTTTCATAAGTAATACACTAGAAATATCTGTTTTAACTGCCTAAAATAGTAACGAACAGTTTTGCACAGAAATTTAGAAATCAAACCATGTACAGCATTGTAGCAGGACAATCCTATGACATTTTTTTCTTGTCTCTTGTTTTCTTTTATTACCTTTTTTTAAAAAAATTAGTTTAGAGAGAGTATAGAAATAATTGATGTGACATCAGAAGCAGTACACATTTAGAAAACCAAAATGACAGGTATTTCAAGCATGGTTACACATTACTGTCCTCGATGTAGTTGCTTGGTTCACAGATATCAGCCCATAGTTAGTCAGAGTGATAATTCTACCCATGAAGTACTATTTTCAAAAACTTTATAGAGATTCTTAGGACCATTGCCTTAACCATCTTGTTTATATAAATTTATGTTATTGCCTCTGCTATATTTCCTAACTTTTCTCCTTTCTTGTTCCTTGTTGTTTAATCCTTAAGTTCTCACTTTCCATTTAACTGTGTTATACCTTTCAATTTTTATTTCTTTTTGAGTTCTTACACTAGGGAAACAATATAATACTTACACATGTGGGTCTGCTTTATTTCACTAATAAGTACAGCTTCAAGTTGCAAGGGATGATTTTTTTATATGGTTAGAAAAATTTTAATTACTTTTCTCACAAGTTAGGTTCTACATTTGTTTTAATCTATTATTTTTTATTCCCTTTTTCCTAAGCCTGCTGCAAAATTGTATCAATGCATGCCTAGCACGAAGATATGAATATGATGTTCATAGAATTAGCTAAATCAAGTAAGAAATATAAAATAGTTTAGCAACTATTATAAATAAGAGTCAATTTCTACAAGCATTAAAGAAAAATAAAATTTAAGTGAAGTATAATAGTTTCTTCAAAGGACTACTAGAGTTCTAAGGAAAAGCTTCTAGAATTGGAGAAATAGTAATAATTGAAATTTAAAATGCAATGAATTTTTTTAATGGTCTGCACATTAGATGCACATTAAATAGGATTTAGTAACTGAGAAAAGAGAAAAGGAGGGCTGGATTATAGCTCAGTGGCATGGTGTCTGCCTGGCAAGTTCAAGGTCCTGAGTTCAACCACTGATACAAAGGAAAAGAAAGAGAAAAAGGGAGATGCCCAGGATATCTGCTTATTTTTATTACTTTCCTTTCTTGCAATTAAGAATAATATTTTACACGTAAATTTTCAGTAGTATTGGCTCAGTGAATTAATGACTGTGTTCAAGTGTATATTGTACATGATGTTATTATAAAGCATACATTATGTTGTATGTCATTATTTAATACAGAAAATTCAGGTTTTACAATACTTAACAATGAAAGTTTCCCATTTTTACTTTATCATTTTGATATTTTTATATCCTTGAAATTTAATCATTAACTTAGTTTGGTCATCAGAAAGCCACAGTCTATGGTCGATAATAGATTTAATATTCTTAAAGAGTTGCAAAATTTGAAAACAGAGAAGAGATTATGCAGGTAATGAAGTCTAAAATAATTGCTATGTGGTATTTCAAGAAAATATTCACAATTTTTATTCTAAACTAAAAATTTTAACACATAGTTATTAGCAACTTTTTATAATGTATTATTTATTCTCTATAATTGTAATTTTGGGTTTTATTTTTTGCTATAATTTTTTCTACTTTTGAGGAATAACTCTATGGAAAGTACTGTACATGTTTACTATTCTTTTTATAGCAAACAAATTTTAGTTTGATTATTGCTAGCTGTTATTACAATGATCGTGTTCTATTTCTCTGACTACTGACTTGTATTTAATTGGTTTGCATTAAAGTTTTGTTTTTGTGTCTTCATTCCACATAAAATATTATACACCTTCATATCTCCTGCCATACATGAGTAATTAGCTTCAATAAAGTTCTGATAAAAAGAAACAACATTTTAAAAAACATGAATACACTGCCCAAAATTGACAGCAGGACAAAACTCAATTATAAAACAGATTTTGATGTTAGTAAATAAAAGATATTATTGCTTCTGAGTATTATTTAAAATATTAATGCAATAGATAGGCAACATGCAGAAAGCGATAGGTAATTTGCAAAGAGATAAAAGAAAATATTAATGGAGATTGAAAACATGAGATAAAAAGCACCTTTTATAACTTTATCCAGATTTAAGAGCTACCTCTAAAATCAGTGAATTTGCAGACTGTCTCAGTTACCCTTCTTTCATTGCTGAGACAAAGGCCCAGTGCTCAAAATGAAGGATGGAAAGTTTATTAGGCTCACAGTCATGGAGGTTTCAGGATGCTGGCTCCGAGGCAGCGTGGCACATGGCAGAGCGCAACCTTTCCTAGTGGCAGCGAAGAGCAGAGAGCCAAACAGAATAGGAGGGGCCACAGTGGACACAGAGAGCAAGTCTGTCTCCTTGATGCTGTCAGCCTAACTGCCCCAGCCTGTGCACAGCTCTCACACCCCTAATCCAAGCAGTACTCACACCCGTAATCCCAGCACTGGAGCATGAATTAGTCACGAAGTCTAAAAGTCCACCCCGTGACTGCATGAGGGTTTGAGGGGACAACTAGACACAAACCATAACACGGGTATATGAATTAAATAAGTTATTGTGAGTTGAATTATGTAAATTATATTTACAAGTTTCTCAACTCATCATACATGGTAAATAAAGAATATTAATAAAAATAGAGCACCCAAAACCCATGAAACAATGTTAAAAAGTGCATTTAATTGGGATCCCAGAATAAGGAAACATAAAAAATTAAAGAACTAATTGTTGAGAAATATTCCAAAATTAATGACAAACACTATGCTTCCAAGAAACTCAAAGAACACACACACACACACACAGGCACATCATATTCAGATTACAGAAAACAAAAGAAAAAAAAAATCTTCAAGGAAGTCTGAAGATAATGCACACAAAAAGGTAAGAATTTCAAAGGGCTGGCAGAATAGCTCAGCATATTAAGTGCCTGCAAGCAGCAACAGGGACCAGGGCTTCATTTCCTGGGCCTGCAGTGCCAGCCCTACCCCTGGGGGGCTATGAGACAGCAATTGAGACTGGGTGTAGAGGCACGCACCTATAATCCCAGCTCTTGGGAGACTGTAAACACTACAAGTCCAATCTAAGAGTGAGACCTTGAACATCCTTTAGCCCTTTCCCAAATGGGCAGGGAAGATAGCTCAGCAGAATAAGTGCTTCTGTGACAAGTACAAGGTCCTGAGTTCAATCCCCAGTACCACAAAAAAAAAAAAAAAGAAAGAAAGAAAAATTCAGAGGTCTTTGTATTAGAAATGTAACAGTTCATATGTTAATACAGTCACACAAGAGAAGAAAATAAAGGGAGAAGAAAATAAAGGGCTATGGAGAATTAGACCCCCAAAATAACTAAAATTGGAGATATAATAGTCTATTTCTGGAAATATTATGCAGATTTGGCTTTCCTTATCTCTCCAATTAAATTCAAATAAAATCAATATTTATAGACTCTAAAATGCAGAGAAAAGGGAATGTACTAATGAAGGATATCAGCCCCTAGGTAGCAGCACTATACAGTATTGAATCATTCAGGCTTTCTCTTTGCCTGATATATCCTAGGTATAGCTAGAGAAGCCAGTAATGTAGGAAAACCAAAAACAACATCCTCTATCTCATGCAAAAGCCAGCCCTCTATATCCAAAGGACAAGGAAAATGTCAGTCAATTAAGACAATAATTTTAGAAGATAGTTAGTCTACTCCAGCCAAATACCAAAATATAAAGTATGGCCCCACAATTATAGCAGGAAAGACTGAGTAGGGAAAGTACACTTCCACTTTTGATAGATGATAATGGGATAGCTTGGACCAATAACTCCTTTTCCCACCTACCAGAGGGCCTTCTCCTGCGAGGCAATCATAAGACCCCTCTGTGCCTCAGATTACCAGCAGAGGCCAGATGGGGCCAGGACTAGACTCCATATTGCAGCAGTGTGTCTCTTGTTGGGCAAGGCCAACTGAGTCCTAATAGAGGGCTACATTGCAGTTTAGTAGGGCAATTTCCCTCCTCATGGAGCCAGGAGAACCTAGAATAAGAGAAGTAATTAGGTATATCTATCTTTCCCAACCAGAGAGGCATCAGAAGCTCTGGGGAGATACCTCAATGACTTAAATGCCTGCCTAGCAAGAGCAAGGTTCTGAGTTCAGTCCCCAGTACCAGAAGAAAAAAGAGGCATCAGAAGATGTTAGTGGGAGCCCAACACCTACCCTTGCCTGATAGTAATGTTAGACTCATTTTCGGGTATCCACAGAACCTGAAAATGAGTCTAAAATTTTTATTTTGCATGGTTATAATGATCCCTTCCTTGCCAGAGAAATATCTGATGAAACTAACTGAAACAGAAGAAATCAACAAGATCAAAATTTCTATAGCATAATACTCAAAATGGCCCACCATGAGCTGAGAACCACTTTCAAATTAATAAGAAAAAATTCTTTTTTTCAAATTTTTTTCAGCATCAGAAACAATACAAAAGTTCACTAAATAGAAATTCAACAATGGTTGCTGTATTGAATGATGTCATCTTTAAATTAGTTAAGTTACCAGACATAAAGGTGCAAGCTTGGTTTAAGGAAAAAATGTATGCATCAACTGCTCCTTTCAATAAAATGATCAGAAATCAGCAGTACAATTATTCAAACTATTCTGCATATATACATAAATATATCTTTTTCCCATCTTTTTTTTGCCCTTTTCTTCATCCCAATTTTTCCTCCTCATTGAACAAATTCTTTCCCTTTCATTGTATTTTTCAGATTCTAATTATTCTTTCAGGTTGTCACACTGTGGAGATAATATGATGTTTGCACATGTGGATCTGATTTATTTCACGCATCAATACAATTTCTAAATGCATCCATTTGTTTACAGAAGGGGCCAGGGAGATAGCTCAGTAGAATAACCACCTGCCTGGCAAGCACAGGGTCCTGAGGTCAATCCCCAGTACTGCAAAAATAAATAAGTAAATAGATAGATAAATAAATAAAATATTTGTCTATAAAAGCCTCATATGTATCTTTTAATATGGCTGAATGATACTTCATTGTATAAAAATATCATATTTTTTTATCCATTCCTCAGTTGATGGGCATTTGGATTATTTCCAAGATTTAGCTATGACAAATTGTGCTTCTGTAAACATGTGTGTGCATAATTCACTGTAGTATGATTATTTCAGTTCTTTTTGAAAAATACCTAGGAGGAATAATAGGTGGCTTTAATGAGACCTCCAATCCCAGCTCTCTGAAGACTCTCCATACATAATGGTTGTACCAGCCTGCACTCACATCAGTGGTGGAGAAGGGTTGCTTTATCTCCACAGACTCTGCAGCATTTATCATTGGTTGACGTCTTGATGATAGCCAATCTAAGAAAGAACTTCTTACAAATTAAGAAGAATAAAGAAATATAAAATATGAACAAAATACAACATCAAGTTGACACAGATGTTAGAAATATCTGATAATGATTTTAAGGCACCTATAAAAAATTTTTTTTGGCAAGCATCACAAAATGCTTTAAATGAATAGGATAGTGCACAAATAAAGGACCTAAAGAAAAACTGCACAGATATTTCTGAATTGTAAATACAAAAGCCAAATTAATAATTGAAGGGAGAGGTCTGATACAATGTGTTAGAAATTTAGAAATCATCACTCTTGTGCACCCCACAAGAAAAAAGATTAATAAACTGCAAGGTAACAATTCTTGCATTTTTTCCCAGGACAAGCCGCCACTCCCAAAATTGTGTGGTCGCACAGTTAGAGAAAGGGAGCTAGAGAATTCCAACTCACCATAGCAGAACTTCATAAGCAGAACTGGTTCTTCAGGAAGCAGTATTGGGACAGGAGAACCTGAGTTATTGGATGCTCAGCGTCTATGATACTGAGCATTAAAAACTCCAAAGCTTCCATTCCCAGTGAGGCATATGTCCAGGTGTCCTAATCATTTTTCAGAGGAAGATTAGGAGAAAACAATCTCTTGTGTTTTTGTCAGGGGAAGGAAAAGTAAGCTTTGTAAAACAAGCTCAGAAATTTCTCTTATTGATGAGTGCTACCCTCATGAGAAATGATTTCAATATACCTTAACAGCTGGTTTTATCAAAGCTTCCCTCACTAGGGAGAAGGGAAAAACTCAATTCCTTGTGTTCTGCCTCCTGTACAGGTGGGAGTGGTGCCAATAAGAACTTGTGGAATTAATAGCCCCAAAGCACTCATCCAAGACGACTGAAATTTCCAGGCTGTAGGATTGCTTGTTTGAGCCCAACCTTAGCAACTTAGTAAAACCTTGTCCAAGTAAATAAATAAATACAATAAAGTGCTGGGGTACAAAGGCCCTGTATTAAATACTCATTAGTTCATTAACTAATTAATTTTGAAAAAATAAAAAGCTTAGACTTAATCATAAGATTAGGAAATGTTAAACCTAGAAGAACTCTGTTTCTCAGGCCTTATTTAGGCAAAAGTCATTAGCAAATTCCTCAATCAACAGGAGATACATAATGAAATACTGAAGAGAGACCATTTGCCTCTATCATTTCCATATACAATAAGCAATATTCATGTCTAACACCTATTCAGATAAACATATCCCTCTTACCCAAAATATGTTATCTAATTTTCAAAAAATTTGAATCATATTTTTTTTTTTGTCTTTTTGAGACAGGGTCTCACTATGCAGCTCAGGCTGGCCTTAAGCTCACTTTTTAGCTCAGGCTGGTCTCGAACTCACAACAATCCTCCTGCCTCAGCCTCCCGAGTGCTTGGGATTACAGGCATGCGCCACCATGCCCGGCTTGAATCATATTAATATATGAAACATATATAGTTTGACACAACAGGGTAAATATTTGAAACAAGTTAAATATGGTAAATAGATTATAGAGATATTGGTGCTATAGAGCCTAGAACTTAAAAGTATGACTAGTAAGCAAATGCTTCTAATAGAAAACGTAGTCAGCATTCAGGAATACATGTAAAAAAAGATCAGCACGAATCAAAAAAAAAATTCTAAAAATTGAAAACAGACACAGAAATGAAGAATGGGTCTATTAATAGTCTAGGCACAAAGTAAGTGCTACTATGCTTAAAGAAATTTGCCACACTAAAATCAAAGAGAAAAAAAAAATAATGAGAAGAAAAGACTACCAATCCATGAATCAAGAGATACAAAAAGTGTAGCTTTCGTGCTGTAGCAATAACAAAAGGAGAAAACAGGAGCTCCCTAGAAGAGAATGCAATAATTGAAGCAACGTTTCAGTGTTCAGTGAGGAGTCCTCCAGTTTGTCCCAGTGAGGTTGAATACTTTAAAAATCTGTACCTACCTGCACCATCAAACTGCAAAAATGTCACACAAAAAAGGGGATATAATAGGTATAGCCAAAAAAAAAAAATTAAGAAAAATAAGAATTACAGTGAACATCTTTCCAGAAATGACACGAGTGGAGTAAAAAATTTAAAACATGAAATGAATAAACCCACTAGTCTAAGATTCTGTATCCAATGAAATCATTCACTATAAGTCAGAAAAAATAGACTCACAAAGAAATTTGTTACTGTCAAACCTGCCTTGTAAGAAATGTTAAATTTCCTCAGAAAGCAAAATTATATAATTTAGAAACATAGACCACATTACAAAAAAAATTAGAAAAAATATGTGAGAGTCTTATAAGATTATCATTAACATCATCATTATTATTATAACTATTAGTTGTTCTGACATATTTGATTAAAATAATAATAGCTTTGTGTGTTTGGTATTTGAAAGTTATGAGTAATTGAAATGAATAAAAGTAATGAAATAAACTTCAAGGATGAATTTAAAATATTTTGTTAAAAGGTACAACACCTGTGAAGTGTTATAATGTTAATTATTTAAATGTAGATTATAAGCATAATAAATAAATGATGAAGATTATTAGATTTTTTTTAAGGGCCGGCCAGGTAGCTCAGGGGACTGAAGTGCCTGCTTAGGCAGAGCTGGGCTGCTGGGGTTAGATTCCTGGTGTGCCATGCCAGCCCTGCCCCCAGAGCGCACTGAGAAGCAACAGAGACTGGGAGTGGTTGCACACATGCCTGTAATCTCAGAGCTTGGCAGGCTGGAAGGAGGAGGATCACTACGAGTCCGATCTGTGCAGTGAGACCCTATTGTCTCTGAACCAAATACATAAAATTTAAAAAGAGAATAGATTTTTAAAGACATAGAGTGTTTTATTATTTTAATCAGAAATCTAAAGACAGAAAATTTAGAAGAGACAGTGGAAGATGCAACTTTAATTTAAAAAATAGTAGCAATTGTAAATACACACAAAGAAGATCTCGGAGCCAGACATATTACGAGGCATAGGAAGAACACTGGTAAATGGGTCCTCTCTGAAAGAATGTTTAACAGTCACCAGTTTATACATATAGTAGAATATCAGAGAGTATAGGGTTAAATAAAGATAGATTCCAAAGAGATATACATGACTCTACTATATTATTTGAGCTTTCAACATCCCTTTAATAGTAACTCATTGCCGGGCGTGGTGGCGCATGCTTGTAATCCCAGCACTCGGGAGGCTGAGGCAGGAGGATTGCTGTGAGTTCGAGACCAGCCTGAGCTACAAAGTGAGCTTAAGGCCAGCCTGAACTGCATAGTGAGACCCTGTCTCAAAAAAAAAGACAAAAAAAAAAAAATAGTAACTCATAGATCAAGCATGCAAAAAAAATCAATAGAGATATAGTTGGTTGGTATAGTATAAATAATCAAGCTTGCTATAGAATAATATATTATACAATACATAAGCCCCTGACAGTAGAAACTTCTTTTCAAGTTCATGTAGAACATTACCCAAGATACCTCTCAGTCTGGGACATGAAACACAATTTGACAAATTTAAGATTAGAAATCACGAAGGTATATACTCAGAGCACAATAGAATTAATTAAAAATCAGCATTAGAATGAGATCTGGAAAGCACCTAACTAGATAACAATCAAAACATTTATTCTTAAATAACACATGACTCAAAGAAATCTCGAGACAAATTATCAATTAGTTTTAAACAAACTTAAGTGAAAATATAATTTATTGAAATTATTGAGATTACAGATAAATCTGCGTGTAGCAATTTCTATTATTTAATGCACAAGTTAATATAAAGATCAAAAATTAGTAATGCAAACTCCCACTTTATGAAAATAGAAACAGGAAGGCAAATTAGGTCAAATAAGCAGATGAAAATAAATAATAAATATTAGAACAGAAATCAATGATAGTGAAGATTGAAAATTGGTAAAGAGAATTAAAGCATAATAAGGGAGTATTATAAACAACATTGTACTCCAAAATATACAACCCAGAATAAAGTAACTAATTTTCCAATAATATACTCTGCCAAATATACAAGCTAAAATATATAATGTGAATAGGTATATGCTCATAAACATTTAATAAACAATAACCTTTAAAATAACAAAAACTGGGCTGGCAAGGTACGTCAGCAGACTCAGCACTTGCTTAGGCAAACATAGAGACTGAGGTTGGATCCTGAGCACCACAGGCCATGCCAGCCCTGCCCCTGGACCACTTTGAGCCTGCGACCAAGTCAGGGCACAATGGCCCGTGTCTGTAATCCTAATGCTAGGGAGGCTGAACACAGGAGGATCACTATGAGTCTGAGCTACATAGTAAGACACTATACCGAATAGAGTTGGTTTTTCTTTAAATCAGGCCTATATGTTGTTATTAGTTAATTTACCAAATATTTAAGAATAAATTTGTATCAATTATTTATAATCTCTTCAAAGTGTAAGTAGGTGGTATACTTAATTTATTCTGTAAGCCTACTACTAGCTTAATACCAGGAATTATCAAAGATATTAAGAGAAAGTGATCAAGGAATAAATACAACAAGCCCTATTAAAGTAATAACAAATTTGACAAATTAAATATAAAAAGAATTATCCACCATGGTCAATTGGGATGAATTCTAGGTATGTAAAGTTGGTGTAATATTCACAAACCATCTCTTCAACAAGCAAAGAAAACAATTATATTACAATAGTGATTGGATACCAAGTGAGTATTTTACAAAATTCAACACTTATTTGCATTAAAACTCTAAGTAAGCTGAGAATGGAGGAATTTCTTGCATTTTAAAAAGAACATCTACAAGAAAAGAAAACTGTCATCATTTTAAGTAGTGAAATCCTAGATACTTTCCAGTCAAGATTTGGAATAAGGCAAGATATGCCCTCTTACTACTCCCATTAAATGTTGTCTTGGGTGTCCTAGTTAATAAGACAAGAAAAATTAAATGTAGCATATACATATCAAGAAGAGAAGAAGAAAAATATATTTGTTGTCAGATGATAGTACTATGTATAATAGTAAAGGATAAACAAAAATACTTCTGGGACTATTAAATAATTAGAATAAGTATGCAAGTATATATATATATATATATATATATATATATATATATATATATATATATATGCTATTTGTTTCTTTCATACAACATCACAAATGGAATTTATAATTTTTAACATTAATTTCATTTACATTACAACCAAAATGTTTAACTTAAATCTAACAAAATATGTATCATAAACATATGAGGAAATGTGCAAATTTCTGATGAAAGAAAAACTTAATAAATTAGGGGAAAAACACAATACTGTCAATATGTCAGCTTTCCCCAACTTGATGTGTATATATATTAAATGTATTGACTATCTAAATTGCATAAAATTATTTTGCAGATCTCAAAAAACTGATTCTGCAATCTGTGTGGAGAAGCAGGATATCCAGAATGGCCAAAAAATACTGAAGAACAGACCTGGAGGACTAATGCTACCAAAATTCAAAAATCTACAGCAATCAATGTATTTATCCAAAAATGCTTGAATTGCATGCTCAGTTCATTAAATTTTATGGCATATAAAATATATTTCAATAAATTGATTTACAAAAGAATTGTATTGCCAAGATGTACTGACAGAATAAAAGAGAAAGCCCAGAAACAGATCCACAAAATACAATCAGTCTATCTATGACAATGTAACAAAGGCAACACAGAGGCAAAAGGTCAGCCTTTTCCACAAATTGTGCTGGAAAAACTGGACATTTACATGTAATAAAACAAAGCAAACTACTAATAAAAATATCTGGTCACTGACCTTATACTTTTCCCAGAACTTAACCTAGAACTGACAGCAAAAGTAAATAAATCCACAATTATAATTAGCTACTTCAGTACTCTTCTCTCAACAAATGAAAGAGCAAGTAAACAGGAAAGCATCAAGTTAGTAGAAGAATCCACACCATTGGCTGAAGACCTTATAAACATTTAAACAACCTGCCAACAAAAGTACCAGAAGACACATTCTTTAGAAGTACCAACAAACATTTACTAGAATAGGCCACATCCTGGCTCATAAAAGTAACCTTAACAAATTTAAAAGAATCTAAAGTATACAGTGTTCTTTGACCACTATTACACCATAGTGGTAATCAATAACATAAGGATAACAAGAAAATATCCTGTACTGTATTTTGAAACTAGACAAAATGCCTCTTAATGATCTATTGTTAAAAGAAGTCTTTTTTCTTTTATTTCTTTTTTATTTTTTTGTTTGTTAGGGAAGGGTCTACAGGGTGTTCAAAGTCTCACTACTAGATTGGACTCATAGTGATCCGCCTGTTTACAGCCTCCCAAGAGCTGGGATTATGGTGTGTGCTACCACGCCCAGATTGAATGGCTGTCTCAGTGAGCCCTGTAGGTGGGGGCCAGCACAGCAGGCCTGGGAATCAAACCCCTGGCCCCTACACCTATTTGGCCAGCCCAAAAGAAGACTTAATGGAAGAACTTTTATATCTATTGAAATGCATGAAAATGAAAATATATTAAAACTATAGATCACAGCTAAAGCAGTTAAGAGGGCAAAATTTATAGGTGTAAACAAATATATTCAATAAAAGGTCTCAGATGAATAATCTAAGTTTTTCTTTCAAGGACCCAGAGAGAGACATGCTTAGTAAACTCAGAGCAAACTGATACAAACAAGCACATGAACAAATGCTCAACCTCATTATCCCTCTGGACAAGGTGCTATCATATTGTATATATTGAATGCTTAAAAATCCTTGAAGTACCAGCTGCTGGTAAGAAGGTAGAGCCTGGGTCGCATAGCCATGTCTGGTGGGACTGTAAAAATAATGCTACAGACCTAGTGGTACACTTCCATATCTACATTCTGGAAATCAGAGGCAGGAGGATTACAAGTTTGAGCCCAGTCTGGGCAACTTAGGGATCTACTGAGATTATCTAAAAATTTTAATTAATAATAATAACAGTGATACTAACAATAATGTTCCAACGATGACAGAAAATAATTTTCTGTGTTAATAAAAGCAAAAAAAAAAAATCTTCCATTCAACACTGATTTCATGGACATTTGTGACAGAGAAATAAATATTTATGTTCACATAAAAACTGACACACAAATATGAGTAGAAATTTTATTAATAATAAACTTTGCACAGAAATAATGAAATGTTCTTTAATAGGGAAGGGTTAAACCATCTATAGCAGAACAATACCACAAAATATTACTCAGCAATGAGAACGCATGGATTTTGGGAGGTTTAATAACTTGGATGAGACTCCAATGAATTATGTGGAAAGTATAAAATGTCAGTCTAAGAAGGTTAGGTTCCATTCATATTCCACTCTTCACATGAAAATTAGCAGGAATACAAATAACTTCGTGGTTTCCGGAGCTGGCAGAGTTGAGGAGAGCAGGACAGAAATGGCCACTACTGAAACAACTGCACCGCAACGGACCTTTGAGGAAAAGGCAGTGGTGCATCAGATCAAGACCCTGGCTGTGCTGCTTGACATTTGTGCAAGATGGTACTATGGGTAAAAGTGGGTAAATGATGAGTGTGATCAGGAATTGTGCCTTACAATGTTGTGTGAATCTATAATTCTATAAAAATGAAAATCCCATTACAAAATAATACAGATTTCACTGCCCTTGGAACTAACAAAAAGTTATTCAGAATGAAAAGTTCATCATGAAGGAACTTATTTGAACAACAACAAAAAAAAAAAAACAAGCAAAAAAATGAAATTTATTTTACCTGATTTTTCATTGCTCTAAAAGTAAGTGCTGTTTAAATTCCACAATGAATGTTTTCTCATAACAATGGAATTATGCTGCAAATTAAACATAATGATATCTAGAAAATATAAAATATTTAAACTGTTCCAAATTACTAAAGCTGAAGAAGAAATAGGTAACACTTACAGACCTATATCTAGTAAAGAAACTGAATTTATATGTAAACATTCCAACAGAGAGAACTAGATGATTCCATAGGTAAGTTCCACCAGACACGTCCTTTCTTAGGTGTGATGTCACTTATTCAGGAAATATTGATTGAGACCATGAGCTGATCAGTGATTCAGCAGTGAGAAAAACAGGCAGAACTACTCCCATGAACACCTTGGTGCCCTGATTGGTAGGATTGCTGAGCACAAGGGATAGGGGAAAGATCTGAAGAGGCGTAGCACTAGAAAGGACAGGAAGCCCAAGTAGCACAAGGCTTTTTGATAGGGTGGCTGCAAAAGATTATTAACAAGGAGACATCGAAGTAAACTCCAAGGAGAAAAAGGGAAAGCAGTGGATCTACTGCTGGCCATCTCCTCCCATGGTTACAGGTCAGTAGCAGGACAGTGCCCCAGGAAATGGGAATCACTGCAGAAAAGCCTGAGAGGAATGGAGAACCCCATGGCATGGAAGACCCAAGGGCTGTCCAAAGCAGTGGAACTTCTCACAGGATTAAGAGGCCACATTAGTGCTCTGCCTCATTTATATTACTGTTTTGAAAATAAGAAACAGGAGGGCAAAGTTGCCAGTAAACCACACAATTTTACCTGCAATGCATTCTCTCTTCATTCTTTCCTGATTATGCATAAGAATCAAGACAATTCATAGTTTAGACATTAAAATGTTGCATGGCAGAAAATGTCTATTTTAACTTACAGCCATCATGGATAGACTTAAAACCATCTATCCATGTACTAAAGTATGTACTGTTATTGGATTTCTTGCTAACAGGTCCTCTTCTTTGTGGCTTTCCTGCAACGAGCTACGTAGGTCACTGGATGAGAGTGCTGGTGTTTAAGCTGGCTCTGTGTAAGTGATCACACTTGGAAAACATAGTGCTATGGTTTGATCAGGCAAATGTAGCCAAAGTCCATGTAGTAAAGGCTCTGTTCCATCATGGTGTCACTGGGAGGAACAGGAAAGCCTTGGGAGATGGACCTAGCAGGAGGTCTTACATCACTGCCGGCATGTCCCCAAGTGGGACTGTCAGACCGAAGACAGACTTTTCTTTCTTTCTGTTTCTTGGCTCTTGAAGTGAGTGGTTCTACTCTGCCACTCCCTACAAGATGCTCAAAGCAAAAGGAGCACTTCAATTTGAACTGGAACATTCAGACTGTGGTCAAAATGTACCTTTATTGTCAACAAGTTAATTTCCTCAAGTATTTTACTATAGTGAAGGGAAATTGACTAAGGCTCTCAAAGCACTCCACTGTCTTTGCAAAACATAAACCACAATTGCAGGGAACCCTGGACCTCATCTAGAGTACAAGTTGTCCTCTTGCAAGTATTTTGCCTTGTCCAGCCAGTTCCCGCAGAGCCTGGCCTGCTCATTCTGGTTCTGGTGGTTTTCCAGCCAGTGCAGGAGCCAAAGTGAGAAGAGAGACCCAGAGCTTTTTTCCCATCTTAAAACAGCACTCTACCACATTCTGGCTTCTGCAGCAGAGCACTCTAATGCCACAAGCTTGGGCAATCTTACATAATGTGTTACTCTCATAAAGCATAATGTCTTTAAAATTAAATGAGCGGTAGCTTTTGTCAGAATGTGTCTCTGTGATAATCAGCCTTCATTAAACCTTAACAATATGAGACAGTGAGATCCAAATTCTTTAACTTTTTTTTTCTGGAAACACAGAGAATAAAAGCCAAATACATCCTGTCTGGAAATAAGGTACCACAAATTCATATTATTAAAGTCTGCACAGAGAGAGAGAGAGAGACAGAGACAGATACACAGAGAGACAGACAGAGAGACAAAGAATGGGGCCTAACTACTTTTTAAAACTGGAGCTAGCTGGAATGCCCTCCAAAATTTAAAAAAGTATGTCCTTAAACTTTATAATCTGAAAGATTTTGTGGAGGAAGTTAGTAAAAACACAAATTGATTCCTATTTCCTTCCGCTTGCCACGTGTTTCTTTTGGTTAAATGCTCTAAAAGTGTAAGACACTCGTGGTAGGAGAATACAGGGAAAGACATGCTTATTTGTACTCAGTTAAGTCACCAAGAGATTATGGGAGCGTGTGCTGGCTGAAATGCATGTGCTGGAACTCAAAAGTACTTCTCAGCCTACAATGTGATTGAAAAATGAAATGCCAGGCAAACAACTTGATAAGAAATGTTTGCCCCCAGCAGACATGAGTTTCAGCCTACTTAACATGAGTGACAAGTCACTTGACACGTCCTATTTCTGAACATTCTGCAAAAAGTGGCCAGGCAGGGAATTGCTATTTTTGATTGCCAATATCTTTTTCAAATATTGTATATCTTCCTGGGGACATTTAAATCCCTAATGTTTCAATGCATAAACAATATTAAAAATGCAATGACTGTCAAATATTACATCTTAATTATTAACTTTAATCTATACTTACTAGTTTTTATGAGTCCAATTCACATATCTTATTAAAATTGTTGCATTCAAATTTTTAGATCCATGAAATGATTTGCAGATTCATACAGCATGTTTGCAGAGGGATTCATTATGATCTTAGGTATAACTGAATGTAGATTTGGTTTTAACAATAAAAATATTCCCTAAATGCACCAACATAAGTAACATATATAATAGCTGTTAAAACAAACTTCTACTTAGCAACGTGGTATGGGATATTCTTTTGAGTTACAAGCTGATGAATAAAGGGGGAGGTGTTGAGGTATGTGGCTATGAAAATCTTGCCATACAGGAATTTGTAAAATTCAGTCCTTTGGTCATAAAAGGACTGAATTTTACAAATTCCTGTATTGTCTAACACATTGGTTGCCCTGTGTCTTCACCTATAAAACTAACCTCAGGAACTGAAAATATACTGTAGATGAACAGGTTATGGGCATGTGGGCTCATGTATTAATTCTCTCCTGTCAGAAACATGTGTTGACAACTTCTCAAGAGCCACAAGTTGTGCTCTGTCTGGGAACAGAGATATATTTACCCTGCATAGGTTAATTATGGACTTACAGAAGAAGGAAAGAAGGAGAAAAAGAGAGAACGTGAAGAGAGTGCTCCTGGGCTTGATGAAGGGAGAAAGCCTTGCTAACACACAAGGGAGAAAGTCGGTGTTCAGGAAATATAAGTGCTGCTCCTTTCTTTATTTTAAAAAGAAGTTATAAACTAATGAGGAAAAGGATAAATTCAATTATTTTGTTTAACAGAGACATCATGATTTTTTAAAAAAAGAAAACCAAACAAATCAATTCTTAGCATTAAAATATTTTTATGATCATTTCTTCATGTATTACATATTTTAATTTAATTTAAATTTTCTAAAAATACATAATGTAGCTGGGCATAATGGCACATGTCTGTAATCTTAGCAATTCGGGAGTCAGAGGCAATAGGATTACAAGTTTAAGTCCAGTCTAGGCAACACAGGGACTTAGAGAGACCATGTGTCAACATAAAAAATGAATAATTTAACAAAAGGGGTGGTGATGTCATACAATGTGAAGCCCCTGAATATTCAATCAACAGAGTTTCTAAAATTTCTCTCTCTCTCTCTCTGTCACTCACTCACTCTCTCATGTAATTTTACACTGATTTTATGTTCTTCCTGAAAATGAAATCATTTTTTATGTAAAAATGTGACGGTGTTCATGGTGTTCTTGCCAGTGAGCACAGCGATGCCCCACACTTTTCTTTTACTCTCACAACTATCTCCTCCATAGAAATTACGTTATTTAAATTATATTGACAAGAAATAAAAATTATATCCACAAGGCTAAGAGGGAGTATTGACATGGTTTGAGGTTGGAAAAAAACTTAAGCCTGCATGACTCCAAAGCCACGGTGGTAATGTTACCCTGTAATTTAATCCCATGGTTGTGTAACAGTCTGCATGAGCAAACACTGACTCCACAGAGAGCACTGGAGAAGCCCACCTGCAGAGCCAGCAGGGCCTTGGGGCTCATGCAAGCTGTCCCACCCCACACACATTCACACTGTAAGCTTAGGACTGTCCTTCACAGTGTCCCCCACTGTTGAATCTGTCACTAACCCTGATCTCCACAGTATTTCCCAGTGTAGTTGTCTTCTCTCTTCTCTGGTCGTTACCTTGATTGCTACTTGACCTCAACCACAATCTGTCCATTTAACCTCTTTTGTTTACCCATCCTTCCTCTCCCAGGTTCATTGCACAGTGTGGTCTGTGGAGAGCATCAGAGTTGTCTAGAAGCTTCTAGGACATAGGGCATCCCAGACCCTCCTTTTTCCTCTCTGCAGGTGATACCCTTATACATGGCAGTCAAGTGATTTTAAAGTACTTTGATGCATTATCATGGAATGAGGGTAAGAATCAGCCAGTGTAGAGCATGGCAGGCTTGCCACACTGCCAGACGTTGTGGAGCCAGTCAAATAAATGTAACTTTTTTTATTCAAAATAGCACTCTTAGCTTCAGACCAGTGTATTTTGTTTGAGTCACATATATTTTACAAGGGAAAGCTGACCACCACGTGTAACTTTGGTGTTCATTACTCTACTTCCTAAGCTTGGGTCTCTCAGCCACCCTTTTTCTGTTATCATGATTGAAAGGCAGAGGTCTGAGAGGATCCACTGGTGTTTCTACAATTAAACTCAGCCCCAAGTTTTACTGGCTTCCCTTTGTCCTTACCATGAACAGAATGCAAAGGGGTGGCTAGGGAGTTCCCTCAGCATCATCAGTCCCTCCACAGAGAACCCCTTGTTTTTTTGATAAGTGTTCAAATGACTCATTTTCTCTCAGGAATCGACCTTCTTCCTTTTGCCTCTTAGGGGAGAGTGCCCCGGATTTTCCTTTCTGTGTGTGAATGCAGCGAGCTACTAAAAATGCATTTGGATGCTCAGCTTGTATCACAAGCACTTCTGCCTGGACCACGTCCCCACTGGATGCCAGGCTCTCTCCCTACTGCCTCTCTGCAGTGCTGTGCTTTTTCATCACCTCTTGGGGTTCTTCCTGCTTGCTTGGTTTCTACCCTCCTCTGCCTGGCTCACCTTCAACATATACCTCCCTTTTGTTCCTGATATCTCTTCTTCAGCCATCACAGAGACTAAGTGACAACTATTTTGGGGGGGGGGTGAGGTGATATACCAGGCAGGTATTAAACCCAGGATCTCATGCCCACCAGGCTGGTGCTGTGCTGCTGGGCTACATCTCCATCCCCAAGAACCTTTCAGTTCCTATCCGCATAGCACTCTGACACAACCAAATATCATCTCTTACTATGTGTGTACTTGTGTGAACTTTGAACCCTAAAATAGAGGCCAATTCTGCGGGCTCACTGTTGTGTTTTGCCATATACTTCTTGTTTTGTTTTGCAATATGTGAATCTAGTCCCTCCCTTCATGTGACTCATGATAGAGCTGAGATCTAGAAGGGTGCAGGTAGCTGGTTGATGGCTACAATTTTGCCAGTAGCAGATCCAGGAGTTTCTGACTGGAAAAGTGCTATGCTTTTCATTGTCTCCACTGTGTATTTGGACTCGGCAATTTAAGACAGTCCTGATAATTGGAAATGACTTGGAAGATGTGAGCTTTGATCATACAATTCACATCACCACTCAGTAGCAGTCATGGTCGCTGCTATCAAAGCCAGCAATGTTGAAGCCACTGTATCCTATTGACAAAAGCCAGGGAGTCTAAGATAAACAAGGAGGCTGTCTGTGCACTGACTCATGAATCCAGTCCAGGAAAGTGGGTGAAAGGGAAAGGACACCACACACAGACACACACACACACACACACACACATACACACACACACACACACACTTACCTTGCTCTCCTAACTTACCCTAGCCATATTACACTTTTCCTATGTAGGGCCACCTTTGTTACATGGGGCCAGGGCAGACCTGGCACTGTCTAGATATAATGACTACTCCTAAGTGGAATCAGTACAGTGCAGTAGCAAACACAGAAGCTCCAAATGACATCAGCCTCATCTGTTGCACATCTATTCTTCATCTGCTCTTGCTGAATGCACTGTTGACTTGAATCAGGCAATTGCCCTATACAAAGAGTGGGCACGAGAAGCACATTCTGTCCAGCCACAGTAGTGGCCAGAAGCACACTGAACATATCCTAAGGGTGTGTCCACAGTGAGCAACCTGTGTAATGAGGGTTAACTGTGGGATTAATAGAATGATAAACTTTGCTGTCCTCAACAGCTGCAGGCAATAGTGAGGCAAAACCATGCACATGTGCAACTAATTTAGGAGCCAGCTTCTCCAAGGTGCCTTTGATAGCTAGTAATAGAATATAACTGTGTGCATGGTACAAATGGCCTTTTAATTACAGTTCACCAAAACACTTCTTCCTGATACATGGTGGAGTGTTCATGGTTGAGCAATATGCGGTTTCTCAGGAATTAAGGCCAGATCAGAAAGGTCTATGCAGCCAAGCATGATCTTCTTATGATTATGTCTAATGAGGGCTCATTCAGCCTTGCTGTTCACCAAGTGCTACTGAGTGCTAAGTGGTGTGTGTGGAGTCTGTGTGTATGCTTGCCCTGAGTGTGGCTCACAGGACAGCTCTTGCAGTCTGAGCAAGAACACAAACTGCTTTACATAAGCTTAGAAGGTACCATGAAAGTACAACATACAACAAAGATGTTACATTTTTAGAGAATATTAATTCGACAAAGAAGTTAAGGAGAGAAACAGCTTTCTTTGGTGCTTTCCTGGTGACTAAAATCAGGATGGCAGAGGGGAAGGGCAAGAAGAGGAGCTGTGGATGTAGCTCTCCTGTAATAGGTGGTCCTTTACCTCCCTGAACAACACAGGTGAAGCACACCCATGAAGTAAGTATTCAGATTTTTAGAGCTGTTGTTGAGTGTGTGTGCTATAAGTGATAGCATTTATTCCATAAAAGAAAAAACACTGGGCTCTGGTCAGGAAAACCCTAAACTTAACCAGGCAATTTGAATTCCACTTCAAATTTGACTTTCACTTCCTATGAAAATTCACAAATCATGTGAACTCTCTAGGCTTCAGTTTAGCTATACTAAACTATGGTATGAAATTTACATGTCTTACATTCTTTGGAAATCATTATAGATGCAAGAATGAAATCAGATTTCTCATGATAAAAATCAATCATTTCTGGGTATGGTGCTGCATGCCTGTAATTCCAGCTCTTAGGAGGCTGTAAACAGGCAGATCACTAGGAGTCCGATCTAGTAGAGAGACCCTGTACACCCCGTACACTGTATACTCTTCCCTAAAGATATAAAAGAAATAAAGAGAGAGAGAGAGAGAGAGAGAGAGAGAGAGAGAAAATCAGTCATCTCCTTCATTGCAGATTATAATCATTTGAGGCAAAAATTAAGGCTTTTATTAAAACCTCTTTCTATGCATGAAAACAACCATTTTGTTTTACTAAACAAGTTTAAATCAAATCAAACATTTTGTAATATGCACCATTGGTTTAAATACTTTGAAATCATTACCCTGAATTAACATAAGCAAGCTTGTGAAAGCTTAAAATTGTCTTTCTGAGTCACATTCAGTAAACACCTCAGTTAGTTCTCTTCATACCAAACTGCATACCAAATTTCCATTTTTGGTTTTGTTTAAAGTTTTGCAATAGCTCCTGGATCAAGCTACACTTCCATCAACAGCACAGAATGGCCTGTTTTTCCCCCACAGCCATTTCAGCATTTGTTATTGTTTGTTTCTTTTCTTGTTTTTTGTTTGTTTGTTTTCAGTACCAAGTATTAAACTCAGGACCTTGAGCTTGCTGGGTTGATGCTTATGCTGGTGAGCTGTCTCCCCAGCCCTATTGGTTGTTCCTTGATCATGGCCATTCCTTCTGGACACAGAATCTCAGAATTGCATCAGTTTACATCTCCTGAATGACAGGTGGTGATGAACATTTTCCATATATTTATTTGCATTTGTATTTCTTCCTCTGAGAAGTGTGTATTCATTTCAGATTTACATTTTTTAACTTAGACTTTAAATTTTGGAGTTTGATATTTTTTCAATTCTTTATATTTTCTGGATATAAGTACTTAGCCTGAGACAAGTGACTAAAATTTTTCTCAATTTGTGGATTGTCTTTGTACTCTGTTGGTGCTTTTCTTTCTTGAGCAAAATATTTTTATTAGGATGAGATCCTGTTGTTGACTCCTGTTGTTGATTCTTTGTATTATTTTTTATGCAACTGAAGTTTTGCTAATAAAAACATTTGCCTATACCCATGTCAAGAGTTCTGCCTATTATCTCAGCAGACTTAGTGTATTTGTTTCGATATTTCAACCTCTGACCCATTTTGATTTCAGTTCCATGCAAGGTGATAGATACAGGTCTAGTTTTAGTCTTAAGCATGAAAAAAATAATACAAAAATGAAAGAGTTTATTCTTTGGAATATTAAATAAAATGATTTGGTTGATACATTGTGGCAACACACTGACATAATACATTGTGTCAACCTGAGACCTTAGAAGTTTAACTAAGTGGCTCAGCAGGGTCTGGTTCCTCTCTCTGTAAACATGATTGAGCTTGTGCAAGAGGAGGGTACAGAGATGGTGTGGGTGTAAAGGATCCATCCTAGGGTGGAAAGTCTACATAAAATATAATGGAACAAAGAAAGCTTTCTCCCCTCAGTGGGGCTGGGGCAGCATGTGGTGCCAGGGATCAAACCCTGGTCCTTGTTCTTGCCTAAGCAGGTGCTTAGCCTGCTAAGCTATGAGGTATGTTGAATTTGATGTTGGATAAGTAAGGTGAAGAAATCTTATTAGCTGTCTAAATAGAAATGTCTTGTTTAAATACTTTGCAATCTCAAATAGATCTTACTGAACAAAGAAACTTCTTTGCAGAAAACAAGGAAAAGAAAAAAGCTTTCTCCCCCAACTGTTTTTCACTTCCTGTTTTTGCTGTCTTCTGCCAACTTGAAGAATTGTCTGTAAGCCATGCCAACCTGCCTTGAAACTAGCTGATACTGAGTCTAACCTCTTCGAACTGTAAACTAAGTAAAACTTTCCTTCCTTAATTTTGTATGTCAGGTATTTTGTCTCAGCAATAAGAAGAAACTAAGACACCTTATCTACAAAAAAAAAGATAAAATCTTCAAGTTCAGGCAATTAGACATGAAGAGGGTGAAATCACAACAGATCTTACAGAAATTCAGAAGATCATCAACATCTACTCCAAGAGTTTATACTCTAACAAGATGGAAAACGTAAAATAGATTTTCACATACATATGGATTTCCAAAACTGGATCATAAAGATATAAAAAATTCTAAATAACCTATCAGTCAATGAAACATAAAATATCATTAAAAACCTACCAACAAAGAAAACCCAACTTCCTGATGGATTCGCTGTTAAATTCTACAAGAAATTTAGAGATCTAACACCAATCTTGCTGAAACTCCTTAACAAAATTGAAATAGAAACAATACTACCAAAATCATTCCTGGAAAGAAGTATCAGTCCAAAAAATAGAAAAGGACCAACTAAAAAAGAAAACTGGCAGCCAATCTCTGTAAAGAACACAGATATAAAAATCCTCAAAAAGACACTGGCAAGCCATCAAGATTTTACACCATAATTAGTATGATTCATCTCAAAGATGAAGATGAAGGAATGGTCAAATATACATATATATATATATATATATATATATATATATATATATATATATATATGCTATAAATAGAGCCAAAGACAAAAAAATCACATGATAATCTCAATAACTGTAGAAATCACCGTTGATAAAATTCAGCAACCATTCATCATAGAAACTGAGACAAAATACATACAGAAAAACTTTACCTCAAACTGACCAAAGTCATTGATGCAAAACTTGCTACCAATATCATACTAAACAGGGAAAACATGAAAACATATCCTCTAATCAGGAACAAGACAAAGGCATACACTTTCATCACTTCAATTCAATATTTTACTTTAAAGAGAAGCCAAATCAATCAGACAAGAAAAAGAAATAAAAGACATACGTATTTCAAAAAGAAGATCAAAGTATACTTACTTGAAGATTACATGATTCTTTACACTGAAGATTCTAAACTCCATCAAAAGGCTCCTAGAGCTAATATAAAATTTAGCTGGGTAGCAAAATACAAAATCATTAGTGCTTCTATACACCAACAATAAACCAACCAAGAAAGAAATTAGAAAAAAATAACATAATAGCTTCAAATAAAAATTATTCAATCTAAGAATTAACCAAATTAATGAAATTTAAGATTTCCATAATGTAAACTATAGTACTGCAAAAAGAGACTAAACAGGGTTTTAGAAAATGGAAATGTATTTCCTGAATAAGCACATAATCTTATCAAAATTTCCCATGTTACTAAAATAATATACAGATTTAATGCAATCCCAATCAAACATTAAACAAAATTCTTCAAGAAACTAGAAAAAAAAATCCTAAAATTGCAAGAGCAAATCAGAAGGTAGTATAATCCTCAGTTCCAAGTTACAGTATAAAGCTATCATGATTAAAACACCATAACACTGGAACAAAGATGTGGATCAGGCGAACAAAATAAATGAAGTGAAAACCCTAGGAATATTCACCCATTTTATCTTTGACAAAGAAGCCAAAAACACATACTGAAGAAAAGATAGTCTTTCCATCAAATAATGTTGGAAAAATTGATTATTCATATGCAAAGAATGGATCTAAACCCATATCTCTCACACTGTACTAAAATCAAATACAAGTAACTCAAAAACTTAGATATAAAAATATAAACACTGAGTTGGGTGAAAGACGGAATAAGTAAAACTCGTGAGGACATACTCATAGCAAGGGTTCTGAGCAGAACCCAAATCGTACAAGCAATAATACCCACAAACAACCAAGCTTCTGCACAATAAAGAAAAGAACCAAAAGAGTCAAGAGACAATATGCAGATTGAGAAATTTTACCAGCTACTCCTCAAAGGGTTAGTATCTAAAATATATAAGGAACTGAAAGAAATTAGAATATCCCCAAAATGAAAAGAGCCAATCTAAAATGAACAACTGAGATGAAGAGACACCTCTCAAGATAAAATGCCCAACGGTCACATGAAAAAATGTTCAACAATGCTGCTTACTTGAGAAATGCAAGTTAAAACAACATTGGGGTAGCTTCCATCCATTCCCAGAAAGAATGGCTATCATAAAGAAATCAGTGACAAATGCCGGTGAGACCATAGGAAAAGAAGCACTGTCCTACATTGTTCGTGGGAATGGAAAGTAGTAAAACTACTATGGAAATCAGTAAGGACAATTCTCAGAAAAGAAAAAAATAAGGTTTCCATTTGACCCAAGAGTTGCTCTTCTATATATCTTCCCAAAAGAGTTAAAGTCACCATATTAAGGGCCAGCCAAATAGCTCAGAGGATTAAAGCACCTGCAAGCAGGTGCAGGGGCCAGGGTTCTATCCCCAGACCTGTCATGCTGGTCCCACCCCCCTGAGGTGCACTGAGATGGCAATTGAGACTAGGCATGGTGGCGTGTGTTTCTAATCCCAGCTCTTGGGAGGCTATAAACAGGCAGATCACTATACGTCCAATCTAGGAGACCCTGATCATCCTGTAGACCCTTCCCTAAAATACAAAAATAAAAAATAATAATAATAAAGTTATCATATTACTGGGATGCATGCATACCTATGTTTATAACAGTGCAACTCAAAATACTTAGTCCTTCAAACAGCCTATTGCCCACTAACAGACAAATAGATAAAGAAAAACTGGTCTACAAATACAATCAAGCACTACTCTGCCATAAAAGGGGTAAGTTTAAGTCATTTGAAGGCAAAAGTGCACCTTGAGACCATGATTACATGTGAAATAAATATTGCAGGGGCCAGCAAGATAGCTTAGTAGACTAAACACCTGCTTAGGCAAGTGCAGGGACCTGGGCTTGATCCCCTGCACCATGCACCAGCCCCACCCCTGGGCATGCTGAGTCTGTGCATGGTGGTGCACACCTGCAATCCCAGAGATGGGGAGGTTGCAAATAGGAGGATCACTATGAATGCAAGCTGCATAGTGAGACCCTGTACAAAATACATAAAAAATAATAAATAAACATTGCAGGGGTTGTCTTATATAAGAAACCAAGTATAAATAATTTAAAGAGCAAATTAAAAGACAGATGGTAGCCAAAAAAGAACATAGACTTGGTGTAGATGAGAAAGGAATTTGGAGATTGGTACAGCCTGGAGGGAGAGGAGTGGAAGGGTAAATAATAGGAATGAAGCTGCCATATGTATATTTGCCAATTCCCCAAGATGCATGTATTTATTATATACCCCAAACATATATTTAAAAGGGAGAAAAATAAATGTGGTAGAAGTACAACACTGAAATGACTCATTTCTTCAATTTGTAAGAGAATTTGTAAGGCTTAGAAAGTTATCTTACCTTGTCATTAAGCACAGGTATTTTACCCAGTTGGAAGTCACCATATACACTCTGACAAACCAGTGTGCTCCCCATTAAGAGAATGTCCAGCACGTTTTAAGAAATAATGTTCTTTTAGGGATGCTTTAATCTCTGAACGAACACTGTGAGATGAAGGGTGTTTGATGTTGCCTCAGTTCCACTTCCTGCATTAAGCCTCAGCATTCATTTAATCATGGTGTATATTTTCCCATCTGATCTATATGACCTAGTGTGTAAGCTTATACTTCTTTCTTTTCTAACTTTGCTGTGGCCCCTGTTTGAATCGCGTGTATGTCCTGTATTTGTTCTTTTTCTGTGACTCTAATGAAATACAGTACATGGGGCGAAGTACTTTATAAAGACAAAAGGGTTATTTGACCCACAGCTTGCAGGTTTCAGTGCCCAGCATCAGCATTAGTTCAGCTCTGGCGGCCGAGAGCATGACGTGACGGACGAGGTCGTGCTGAGGATGGGGAGCCGGTGACTCTGCTATCAAGGTTGTGCCTTAAGGCCAATGCTAGTCTCCTCCAAGAGCAGCACTCAGTGATTTGCTAGGCTCCACTGCCTTTCAACATTACCACTACGGGACCATGCCACCACCAGCACACAGTCCTTTGGGGGACAGACCATCGACACCATCACATGCCCCCACGATGCCTTGGCCTCAGTTTCCTCATACATAAAGAGGCAGAGGACCTATCATGGGTTTTATCATGTGGCCCATAATACTGAACCTTGCAAATATGTTTTAAGCAAAAGCTTTAATATTATCAGTTGCTCAGTTGAGTGAATCTGTGCCCATTTTAGCCTTTTTTGTAGTTTTACAAATATAATCTTCCCATATTTATTCTGAACTATCTTATAGTTAGACATGAACACGTGCTGAAACATTAGGCATATGCATTAAAATGCATATATACAAGAGGAATTGTTTAGAGGTATTAAAAAATACATTCTTTTGAAATTGCAATTCATTTGGAAAATGTAGGAAGACTTAGACTAATTTGCAAATACTGCGCTATGGCCAAAAGAGAAAAATCAAAAGGCTACAAGATGTAAAATTATTCTCAGAAATTAATTTCCTTAGGCATTTTGCAAGAATAATAACTACACTCATATTTTTAAATTAATTAGCCAGAATATATAACAGTCAAAAAGCAGTATGTAGTTAAAATTTCTATCTTGTAAAATTAAAAAGAAAATCAATGTTAGAGGCTAAAAACTGTTTTCATTAAGTGGTTTGAAATACACAGTAGTAGTAGTAAAATAAATTTTACTCCTGAAGGAAAACAGTGAAATAATTCTAATCTCTTCAGGACTATATGAAGACATTTACATAGAACTTCAACAAAAGCCAGGGTGAACACAACCTAAATCAGCTGTTTTTCCTGTAGTCTATTCTGCTCTATTACCTTAGCTATTTTTCATCATCTAAGTCAAACAATTTAGAAAGAGAGAACATAAATTCTGACCCCAAGCCCAAGGGGCTATCAGTGAGCTTGGAAGTTCGCATTCTGTGGGTGTAAGGTCAGTTCTCTGTCACCGGTGATCAATGACCAGCCAGTGTTCTTAGCCTAGGATATCTTAATGAGTTTAGCAAAGTTCCCATTTTAACAGGTTTACTTACGGGTCTCAGAAAATGATTTTTTTTTTTATTGAAATTTGCCAAATCACATTTTGGTGGGTTAAAACAGCAAACAATTTTAAAAGGTCATAGTCCCCTAACTTGCCAGGCAAAGGATGGGTCTTTTAGGAAGGGTGACTAATGAGCAGCGAACAAAGGATTATGTCTATAAATAAACAAAGACTTAAAACCTTTTAGCAGGAACATCCATATACACAGTTTAATCTCTTATGACAATAGTTTTAGACTCCTGGCAATTGAATAGCCTCCTCTAGCGATTAGGAAAGTATCCTTCTCTTGCCTGTATTGATACAGGGAGAACTGGGGATACTATACTTAATACTGCACTACACTGTAGGGTTTTCTTAGTCCTGTGGAGACTGACATTTGACCCACTTATCCCCAATTTATTCAAATACTTAACCACGCCAAAAGAAAGATGCATTTCACCTGCAGTATCTGTGGTTGAGGCAATTGGACATCTGCTCTTGTTCTCTCAGAAGCGTGTGGTATCTGCTGCCCACTTCCTATTCCTTGGCGCTGCTGTCATCAAGATTATTTCTTAGATGATGGAGTTTTGTGGCTCCAAAGTATTTTGAAAAATCTATAAGACAAGAGAAACTGACATTTTGTGCTAAATTCCACATTTTGTAGAACACATAAAGACTTCAACTGAAGCACATTATCAGAAATTATCCAAACTGTGAACTGGGGGAGATGTCTACCTTACATATAGTGTAAATAAAATAGCAAAGACATTTGTTAGATGCCAATCTCATTATCGGTGTATTAGTCATATGAAATAAATTTTCCTTTTAAGTTATTAATATTAAGAAGAGATACCTTCAAGGAATTTTTTTGTGATTTGAAAAGGATAAGGTGATATGCAATGTACATTTATATGAGATATGTGAACTTATAACCATCACTTAAAAATTGAACTGGTTACCCCTTAGTTAAGGAACAACATGTACCTTTTTTCTAGCTCTCTTACTTGGTGACCAGGACAGAATCCCAGGAAGGAGAACTCCTGCATGTGATCTCATTGAATGGAAATGAACATAGTTCTCAAATAAGCATTAAAAATTTTTATGGAAATGTAGTATGAAACTACTTCATGGAACTGTATACTTCAATTTGCTGAGGGTAGATGTTGAGTTATGACACATGTGGTGCAAGTTCCAGGCCTC
The DNA here is from genome assembly GCA_004027165.1 of Ctenomys sociabilis. NCBI lineage: Eukaryota > Metazoa > Chordata > Mammalia > Rodentia > Ctenomyidae > Ctenomys > Ctenomys sociabilis. The sequence goes on along the minus strand of PVKA01004056.1, from coordinate 41,129 downwards.
TGGCTGGCAAAGCTGTGCAGTAGGTACAAGGAGAGAGGACACCACACTTGGAGGGCTGGGGATAGATCCACTACCACTCAAGAAACGGAGAGTGGCCACACCCTAATGACCAGCAACGTCAATGTCATGTAGAAAAGGACCACTCTGTAGCAATCTGTGCTGCTAGGATTATACCAGGAGGTGTTTTGAAAGTCTTTGTGTGCTTCATTTTAGCCCTTGACCCAGAAAGAATGGAAAATGATTAATAGTTTAAAATATTGGATATTTTGCATTACTTTTTAATTTGATTTGTAATGAAGAGAATCACAAATCTAATGTGTTCCTGCATTATTCATAATCCTCTGGCCCTCAGGAAATACCACATGGTTGAATTATTTTTCTTTTGAATTGTGATGCTAAAATGAAGTGACTGTATTTTTAAGATTATATATTCAAGTAAACATTCTACTTCAATATATTCACCTTCTGATACTTTTTATTGAATTTCCATAGTGTACTTTAATGAAATTGTCATAGTAATTATTTTTATTGTCACTTTACAAGCCATATAACTGTTGAATGATTGTATAATTATAACTCTTAAAAATAAAAGAATCACAATCCTTAAAAATATTTATGTAGGCTTGCCTGCTATAAAAATAAAATGTAGGTTTGGCTGTTATAAATATAAAATTACTCCCAAGAGAATAAAGACTTTGTAAATGTGAGAATATTTTCTTGAGCAGCACTGTAAAAAAAAAGAGAGAAAAGAATATTTAGAAATAGATCAGGCTGCAGTAGCACAGCTGTAATTGAATAATTCTTCTAGATGGTTATCTGAGAGAGACAAAGCTCACTTGAGTGTGACTCACTTTGTATTTATGAACACACAATGCCCTTGTCATACACCACCTTTCCTTTTCAGCAGGGTAACCCTTTTTATTGTATAAAAACTAGCATTTTTCAAAGGGTGATATATGTGCCACTAATGAGCATAAAACACTCTGAGTGGACAGAGATTTTCACAGAAACCTCTAAGACTTAACTTTGATACAACTATGAAATGTAGCAAGACTTTGTTAGCTTTTCCATTTGCCTGGAGGGAGTCATATATATGTATGGTACATATATCAGATATGTGTGTGTGTGTGTTTGTGTGTGTGTGTGTATGTGTGTGTTTGTGTGTGTGTATGACATGTACATAGAACATAAAGATCTGAGATATATATATATAGATAGGTATGTATATTAGATGTATATCAAACATATGTACTGTCATATACATCAGACATTCATTAGAACTGTATTAGACAAATATATTGCACATATATCACATATGTAAAACATCATCTTTGATATACTGTATCACATATCATATACCAAATATATGATATTTACACATGTGATATACTGTGTATGACATATATACAGTAATAACTTGGCTCTCAAATGTTTCTGTTCATAAATAACTCAGTTCACACCATAAGCATTTGGCACAATTTTGCTTCTGTTCATGAACTCGACACCCAGTGATTAACAGCACTGGGATCATCTTACCAGCATGAGTACAAACATGGTTGTCTCTCAGAATCATGGATCAAATTAAGCCCAAGATCCTAGATAGATAGATAGATAGATAGATGATAGATAGATAGATAGATAGATAGATAGATAGATAGATAGATACATAGAGGATAGATGATAGATAGATGATAGATAGATAGATAGATAGATAGATAGATAGATAGATAGATAGA